>JAGFPH010004688.1:0-15629 GCA_018207615.1 Philaenus spumarius
TTCAGAATAATATATATATAAAAAATTCCTCTAAACAATGCTTAACCCAGGGGCGGACCGTGGGTAAATGCTTAACCCCGGAACCTGTGCGAAGCATGGTTCCGGGGGGGGGGGGGATAAAAAACTGACAAATATACGCCGCTAACTTAAATCCTGAACACAGCATCTAATTTGTATTAAAAAAATGATGAAGCATGAAGCCACGAGGAAAGGGTCGGAAATTATGTCTTCCGAAAAATATCAAAGAACTGAGGAAGGAGCTAGACCCAGTAACAAATGAATAATCGACCTCCATCTATCTATTTTGCTGGTTTGTTGAATCAATAATTTTAAGTAATTGGAATAATTAGTTATTTTGTATAAATATGATACCATTGCAGCATTTTAAATATTTTTTTTTATTTTTCACTCATTGTAAGCATTAAACATGCTTCTATTTTCAAAGCGGTTCGTTAAGATTAATTGATTCTCTTGCCATTTAAGCCTCCAGTATAGTATTATATTGCCCCTTATATATTAGTGTCCGGATTTGGTCTGGACAAACTTATGTTAACCCTAGTAATAGGAGACCGCTTCTGTATTCACAGCATGGGTGCGATTTACCTCACTTTCCTTTCGAAATTCAAATAATTCTTAGTCTAACACTTTTATGAAAAGATAATTTACAATTTGACAGTTTAATTCTTTGATTTATTCTCTACATTTTCTTATAATAATTTTTCATTTTTGGTCAAAGTATATATTCCGAAATTACATTTCCAACTTTGGTATGTTTTGTTAGCAGCCTTGTAGTAGGAACATAAAAACAGTTATTTTCAAAATACCAAATTTGAAATTGTAAATATTTGTATACAGTTCTATTTATAACTAAATTACGAAACTTTTTTACACTTATGAAACAAATTACAACAAATGTTTACTACTTGTTATGTAGGCCTAAAGTCAGACGTTTACTGGTGCCGAATTTTTGTGTGCATTTTGTTGTAACATTGCACTGGACCATCCACTCCCTCAATCACATTAATTCAACACTAAGTTCAGAATTTTACGTCCGCCAATCGCCAATCGAAAAACCTCAAGATATACCCACACTACTACAGTACAGTGCGTTGCGACTATGCGAGCCAACTACAGCAAAGTTTCCCACATTTTAACTCAGCTCGGAATCGAAATGGGACAACTTGGAAGCACCATACATATTTTTGCCAGCCTCGCGACTACAGATAAGAGCCCGATGATTCAAAGTCGAAGCGGCCGAAAAGTTTAAAAACCAGCGATACTTAACTTTTATATAATAAACTTGTTTGGCATGAAAAAGTTGATATAATACAGTATATTAATGAGATTATTGTAATCAAAATTCTTATGTGATATAATTCTTATCAAAAATGTGATATAATTTGGACCACATTTAGTGATTAATACTTCTCGAATAACTCATTTAATTTCACGATTAATTAATTAAATAATAAATATCCCAAATGAGAGGACAACACGGAATACATACAAACAATGGATGTACATTAACAAACGCCGTCACAAATACAAGGTCGAAAGGCACCCCGAAAGAGAAACATATTTTAACATAGGTACATTGGCCGCAGGGGGTGATTTAGCTTGCGTGTTTTTGTGTGATAGCCTAAAGCTTGCTTGTGTTTAATTGTTTTTGTGTAAGAAAAGTAATTTCTTGATATAACACATAAAAATTGCTTAGGTTTATAGTCTTTTACCGAGGATTTAAATGTATGATAAAGGTTATTAACTAAAAAAGAGACATTTTGCCAAGTTTTTGCTTAAAATTATATGTACCTTTAAAATTTGCTATGTGCTATGTACAAGTACAAAAATAGTTACTGTACAATACGTGTGTAGGCCTACTTTTCTTATAAAAAGTAAGCAAATTATCTGCACCCTTTAACTAGCCAAAGATATACGTAAAATAGGGGTTTCAGAAGTGAACATTTCAAAAATTTTCCATGGGAGTATTTTCGTTTAGTTCTGCAGCGTTCCGGTACTGGAAAAAATACGAGTAAAGCCATGCCTAAAGTTGAACTTTTTCCTTTCGTTACTGAACATTTTTTGTTTCTTGAGCTAATAACTTTATCAATTTTGTGTCAATACATTTTTTAATTGCATATAGATGAATTCTTTGAACCTTTCTCTACAAAAAAGGTACAGAACACTTTTGGATTGGGGTTAATTTAATATTTTTGGCGAATTTTAGCACAAAGTTAGTATTGTAACTTGCTAAACAGCGTATATAATTAAAGGTACTAAAATGATATTCTCTTTTACATGCAATCCCTAAGTTCATAATTTTAAGATTGTAATCTCAGCACGTCATCATCTGAGGATCCAGCTTCAGCATCAGCTGATCCAGAGGCACCACGGAAAAATTTGCTTAATGCTTTAGCCTGCTGTTGGTCTTTTTTTCAATATCAGCCTTTATTTTTCTATAAAAATTACCCGAATGCTTTTTTTTTTTTTTTGGCGACATGTTAATTATTGGAACTTACAGTAATGGGTCTATTTCTCATATCAGTCAATAGATTATGCCGATAATGTGGTTACTAAAAAGTTTGATGGCTGATTGGCTGATTTGAGGAGGTTATATGGAATTGTGTGGTGACAGGTGGGGCCCGGAGGGGGTGAAATATTCCTCCATATCCATCCCACCACTCAGGACAGCGGAGTGGGGCGCCTCATTCCGCTTCGCAGAAACTATGCAACTATTTTTAAATACAGACTCGCTGTTGCTCCGCTTCCGGCCGGCTAGGATTTTCGGAAGTATACGCCGTGCGTGCCCCCCCACCCCCAACACTTTTAGTTTCCTGCCGCCTCATGCACTTTTGTTGTTATAATACGGGGTGGGCCATAAGTCACTTAACACTAGCAGTCACTCAGTATCAATTTGACTCTAGTTAGTTGTAACCTGTCAGCTGTTACAACAAAACAATAGTATTGTTTTGAGGTTATGTTTGAGTTATGTTAAAGTTGGCACCTTGTTAGAAGTGATTTTAGTTGATTAAGTTTTGTAATTAATTAACTGAATAAGTTAATCATGAATTAATACTTACTATCGCAATGCATTTTTGTCAAGTGACTTATGGCCCACCCTGTATATGGAATATTAGACAAAAAAATTTTTTCTATTATTCTCCTTATTTTCAAATTACAAGTACCACAATTTTTTTCCATCATCATGGCGCCCCGGTGCCGATGGCGCCCTGTGCGGTGGCACAGGTCGCACATGCCAAGATCCGCCCCTGGCTTAACCATAGCTGATTTAAAGGGTGTGACAATTGTTAGATTAGTTATAGTTTGATTATTGTAGCTTGTGCAACTCTGAAGATGGCAACACTGTCGATGTGTTGAGTAAATAAACATATTATTTGTGAGAATCTGAATTTAAGTTTTATTCTATCAACTATAGAAGTTTAAGTTCAATATTTATGTCTAATTTATTGCTTTAGATATCTTCATTAGTAAATTTATTTTTGAAAATATTTAAGTCTTCATTGCTAACGAAGGCTAATTTCCTCTAATTGGTATTAACTTTAAATTAAATTTCAAAGAAGAAATTTAAAAAAAAAACTTAGATAAAAACAGTTGTCAGGATATTAGGATATCCAATAACATTAAAAGATTTCACGAAAACAATAAAATTACTAAGCAAACATTTTCTACAAATTTTACCAACATTTATTTAAATAGTATTTTAAAATTTTTAACTGTTTAGTTTTGCCGGTTAGTTGAGTGGATATAAATTGATTGTAGATAGATTTATTTATAAACATAATTTATAAAATATAAATTATTTTGCACATTATTTTTTTACAATCTTTATTTTTTATGTTCTCTTTTCATTAAGTTTCCAACAGTTTCTACAGTTGGAATGTATTATAACAGTGAATTACTGGTATCTTATTAAACTATAGAAAACTAAACAAAACAGAAAAGAGGTTGAAGCAACCAGGGGCGGATCTAGGGCATAATTTTGGGAGGGGTTAGAGGATATGTAGTTTGAAATTATCAAACTAAAAATTATCAAACTAAAAATAACCAATTTGGAAGCATTTTCACGTGAAAATTTTTTTTCAGTATTTTATGTTTTTTACAAGATTTTTATGATAGGCTTATTATTTTAAAACTCCACAGAGGCAAATAGTCTTAAAAGAATCATTTTAAATCTTACTATTCAGATTTTGTATAATAGTTGAATAGTAAACCTTTTAATTATTTGAACAGAACTACAGATGTTTAAAAAGTAGACTACTAATAGAAATTTTGTACAACTTTGACTTCCAATAAACAAGCTTGATTCTAGTAATAAATGAATAGGTGACTTTTAGCTTAAAATAACATTTTAAGTTAAATTTATATTGAGTGTATTTAGGCCTAACGGTATAGAGAAAGTCTATGGTTTCCTCCTGATTTTTCGAATCTCTCAATCACTTGGTTGGGTTCAATAGGTATGCTATAACGTGGTGAATATATAAGAGAGCCAATCCAACCAACCTTTTCTGAACCATGGTAGTTCTTGTCCACTACTTCAAGTGCCTTAAGGGCCATGTAATACGAGCGCTGTTACTGCCGCGTTGATAACGCTGAAAACCAGACGTTAAATTCCCAAGTTATGACGTTGAAAGCGAGTCGTAACATGTCGTCAACGCGGGACTCGTGTTATACACCACGTTGTCAACGTGAAATCACTCACTTCCAAAATGGACACCATTCAGTTAGGCTGTCGTGTACAATTACAGGGTGTCTAGTGATATGACCTTTTGAAATTCCCTGACTTTTCCCTGACATTTCCCCGACTAAATAACTTTTTCCCTGACCAATTTTAGAAAAAGCACAAACAAAACCATGCTAATTTAATTTTAGTAAATCAATCAAATTATATTGGTGAGCAAATAAATTTTTATGGAATTAATTAAATATTTAATTAAACTCGGTAATATTATAACAGTTCAATATTTAATACTATCTATGTTAATGTACCAACCACCAGCAGTTGCAAATTACGCATTTATAACTATAAATATTGAATTAAACAATGCATTACTCAAATTATATATTATTAAATTATAACAAAAGAAATCACTACAGTAATTGGTTTTTGTAATCCAGCTACCAGTACAGATTCGCATTGAATATTTAATTAATTGATAAAAAGATACTCAAATTCGAAAACATTTAATAATAAAACTAACATTTTTAGAAATAGCACGTTAGAGAAAGGTTTCAAAGTCATATCAAGTGCATTGGAACAAGCTGCCACAATCACTCGCTTAACTTGCCGATAATTGTTTTTACATATCAGAATACATAGTTTTCTTATTTATTAATTTAGAAGTTCATCTTATCTTTAATGTTTATTTTCTCAATTAAAAATTATATTAATGTTTGATTTTAAATAGTTATTTTAAACTATTTTCCTTACAAATATTATTTTTCCCTGACCTTAATCAAAATTCCCTGACTTTTCCCTGATTTTTCCAGAAAAGTCAAATTCCCTGACTTTTTCAGGTTTTCCCTATTTCCCCTGTTGCTAGACACCCTGAATTAGAAACACTGAAGCCCCAACCACAAGTTTGGTGTAAATAAAACTACACAAATAAACTGAAACACATTTATTAATGTAGTTATTTTAGTTCCCTGATGTACATTTCGGTAACTAAATTACCATCTCGGAGGGTTCTAAATCCAAACTAATGCTAACAAGAATGAAACTATAAAACTAAACAGACCTATTCTCCCCCCTTTCCCTACCTCAGATAGATCAACCAATCAGCTTCAGTGTTTCTAATTGTTTAAATTCACCACAGTACTCATTGAACATCTATTGCCTAGGTTTATTAAAAATAGTATAAACATAAGAGGAATTGTGTAGGAGGAAGGGTAGACGATGGGGCATTGTCTCACCAACCTCAATCCAGCATTTAGCTTTCAAATATTTATTGCTATAATCCTTTGACTTAACGTCATATAGGTGGCTGCTGTTCGATAGCGTAAATAATCTTTTTCGTGTCAAACATTTTGTCACTTTGAAGTACACAATAACCTCTTTGAAATAAACAATAACAAGTAGAACCAGGACAAAGTCGTTACTTCTGACTACTGTGGCCTCTCTGGTCTGTGCTGCGAGTGCGATGGCCGTTTTACCGCAGCACTTCAGCACATAATATTAGTACAGACAGATAAAACAAGGACTTTAGTTCAAAATACCGGGTTGTTTGCAATTCAATATTTGTGACTTTTAGATGTAATGTGGTTGTAATGTGGACAGTGTTATGCATCAAAAAGCGCCAAAAAGTCATTCTGAGATAATTGACTTTAAAGTTTTTACTGAATTAAAAATACACATATAGAAAAATCACTTAATATATTTTCAGTTAGTGAAATATGTTATACCTAACTTAGTTTCAAAATCTCATTTTACTACTTTATGAAATTACTCTAAAAATAAATAAAATGGCTTATAATCTACTGATGCTTTTTTGGTTTTGTGAACTTTATTTTTTTCCACCATAAGCCCAACACACTTCAGTCTTTTAGTCTAGTGATGCATAACGCAGCACATATGTCCCTAAGATATTTGCCATCAAAATGTATACCTGGCTTCCTATTTTCTTTTTTTTGAGGTTTGGGGAGGGGGAACGTTCCCGCAGTCCCCCCCCGTGGATCCGCCACTAGAAGTAACTGGGGTATTAATGTGTAGTTTTTACAGCTCAGATTTTAAAAATCAAATCTTTATAACACTGAACTCAGTTACAGATGTATTCAATTAAAATTAAAAAGCATCTTTTTTGCTTTTCATATACCCTGCTTCTGCTCTTTGTACAAGCCAACTAACAAGTAATAAGTTACAGCTAAAGCAATAAAAGCTGAACGTAAAGATCAGAAGGGTTGACAGTCTGACTCAACACTATTCTAAATTAAATCTTTATTTTATTGTGCTACTACTTCCTAACTCTTGAGACTTCGTATATCCCTCATTTACGTTGAGTCGTACAACATTTTTCTTTGCAAGAATTCTCGGTAGCGGGGCGTTTGTTGCACAATTGTTCGGGGTGTCGGACGCGCAGAAATGACTAATAATATTTGTTCGCCAAATGTTTTTCGCTGTTTATATAAAAAAAAACTTTCGATTAAAAGAAAGATTACATTTAGGCAGGGGTACCCACAGCATGGTTTGATGGCGCAAGTTGCGCCATCAGAATTTTTGGGGGGAATAAATTTTTGGGGTGTTTTTCACAGTTTGGGGGGGAATTTTCATATGTTCCTAATTAAAATCAATATAAAATATGAAGATTTGACGATTCCCCCCAAGAAATTAGGAGATAATCTGTTGTTTCTATGTGTTAAAAGTCTCCAATTATTCGTGTGAAAGTGCCGTATTATTGACAGCCAGGCAATTCGACTACTACTGCTTGTAGTGCAGTGTAGAGACGAGCCGATAGAGGGTGCCGCGTGTGGTGTAAACAAAGTATAAACATATTATAGACATTTACAGCATTGAGAGCCTGCCAAGGTCTTTCTGCAAACAACTGCCCTCCCCCTCACAACAGTCCCAAAACCATGGTGTAAAACAGTGTAAATAGATAAGGGGGGCTACTCAGAAAGACAAGTTTTGGACGGGTTCAGCGCATTTCATCAGGTGACTTCACGGCTCGAATTAAAAATGCAGGTTTTCGTCCAAACTGCGTTTGCGCATAAATCATTAACAAATGTCTTACAAAGTGTATATTTTTGGTTTCTGTATGAAACGCGCTTTCCAACAAGTATGAGTTTAACGATACAATTACCTTCATTTTATGCTCTTTAGATTGGTAATTTCGAAAATGACGTGAAATAAATAGTAAAAAACTTTCCCACTACACATAAATATAGTGTAGAAAAAGTTATTATTAGAAATAATTTGCATATTATTAGAAATATTCATCTAAATTCAAATAGAGTTAAAGGTTGACTATTTTCTAACTTCAATATCAAATTTACATCGTCATAAACTACGTTTAGTTAGCTTTAAAACGATAACAAATTCATAATTTTTAAATGAGCGGAAGTGATGAACAAGTTTGTCTTGGTGTCTAATCAAAGAAAAAAACTTCTGTTCAAATCATAAAAATCTATTGAAAATAGTATTACTATTCACTTTTTTAAACTAATTTTTAATACAAAACAGTTTTATTGACTTATGTATTGCTTGTTTCTTTTTGGATGGAAATCACTTTCTTCATTTGTATGGTTGTCCAATTTTCATATATTGCATTTGTATTTTCGGAAGAAAAATCTGTTCGGTGTATTATTATTTATTTATTTTACATATTGTGTAGTTTTGTCCTACATTGTTTTGAACATTGTTGGTCTTATATTCATTTTTTGACTCTTGAGTCCAAAAAAGTGGTTTTTACAAAATGTCTTTCTGTATGTATACAAAGCTAGAGCGAAAACTATTCGATCGATTTCAAACAAATTTACACCAGACATGTCAAGTATGTCTGTATTGATGCACGAAAAACGGGTTTGAACAATTTTGAAAAACAACCCCCTTTTTGGCCAAAAAACCCAGAAAAAATCAGTTAAGGTATTATTTTTTTAATAAAAAACGGCTCTAACAATTTTGATAAAATTTGGCTTATTTGCAGCCCTTAATGTACTGTGATCGGCAGACGAGAAGAGCCCTGGCGCCTAAATAAGCTACGCTCGGTTTTGTGTTCTGCGCATGCGCTGTCGCTGTATTCCTGACCTACAAACATGGTCTGAGGGGGTAGGTGTCAATCGTCCAGTCAGTTGTTTGTCTACTGCTGTACACAAGTGACAACCCGCGTTCTGACAGCCGTTCGATCACACGTTAAAATCTAGGCAATATTTTACAGTAGTTACAGTAGTTGTTTATTAAGCTATATTTTAGTAGGTCTTTGTAGGTTGTATTGTGTAGTTTTGTGATTTCTAATGTGATAAGTGTTTTAGTGTAGTTTAGCCTGTACAATGAGTAGCGTTAGAAAAAAAGGACAGACAATTCACAGCAGTGAACGGGAATTAATAAGAAACGTAATAAAAGTGTGCGACCAGGAAGCAAAAGAAAAAGTTGCAGTGTCTCCTGTAGCTAAAGCCACGGAAAGAGCCGCCCGATATTGCAATGTGTCTGTGTCCACCATAAAACGTATCAGAAGAGACGACAAAAGAAAAAACGAAGACGAGAAATTGACAACTCCAGGTAAAAAACGCAGACGACCAGACCATCGTAATTGTGTAGTGGACTCTTTCGATCGACGCGTCATTTTAGACGTGATTCAGGATTTTTACATCAACAAAAATACAGTTCCCTCTATTGGACTAATGTTACCAGTTTTAAGGGACAAAATAAGTTTCAAATGGAGCGAAAGATCTTTAAGAAGAGTTTTGTATGATATGGGATTTAAGTGGAAGAAATGCAATAAAAAACGTACAATACTAATAGAGAGGCCGGACATTGTGAATTGGAGGTTCCGTTTTTTACAGACTGTGAGGAAAAGCCGACAAGCTGAGAGAAAGATTTTTTACCTTGACGAGACAGCGGTGGACAGCAACCTGACTTTTTCAAAGTGTTGGCAAAGTGATGATGTAATGGGAGTATTGGTGGAAGAGAGTGCATCAAAACGTTTAATTGTTGTGCACATAGGGTCTGAAGACGGATTTTTGAAGGAAGCGGGACTGGTTTTCCAAGCTGGTTTATCTACAGGGGATTACCACGGAAATATGAATTTTTCAAACTTTTCAAAGTGGATTGTAGAAAGAGTAATCCCCAACCTCCCACCTAACTCAACTATAATAATGGATAACGCCCCATACCACAACATACAAGTTGATAAACCCCCAACAAAGTCAAGCCTCAAAAAGGATATGCTTGACTGGCTGGCGCGACAAGGACAAGTTTTCTCGCCAACTGCAAGGAAGGCAGATTTGTTTGATGCCATACAGCTTATAAAGCCAGCTGAAAAAGTTTATAAAGTTGATAGCATATTTAAAAATCACGGGCATCAAGTGATTCGTTTACCACCGTACATGTGTGACCTGAACGCTATTGAACTTGCGTGGAGTAAACTGAAACATGTTGTGCGACAGAACAACACCAAAGGTGAAGTGTGCATAACAAAATTGAAGGAATTAGTGCACCAGGGTATTGCGAACATCACTTCCGATGACTGGCAAGGTTTTGTTCAACACACTAAAGACATGGAGGAGCTGTACTGGAGGAGAGACGGCGTTGTTGAGGACGCAATCGACCGAGTGATCGTCAACCTCGGAGTCGACGACACCGACACCACGGATGAGTCCAGTGAGGAGGATTCGAGCGGTGAAGACATCTGCTCAGATGAAGCCGAAGACCTCGCAATGCCTTTAACTTAAGTATGAAGCTTTAATTAATTAGACTGACCACATAGGTTTGCTATAATTATTGAAATTTGTTCTCTGTGTATCAATACACATTCTTATTATGTTTGAATTATAGTGTTTTAGTACAGATTTTGTGAACTAAAATAGCCTAGTTAATTTTTTAACATTTTCCTTTATTATTTTTTATTAACAATAAGAAAAAAATCTTTCATGATTATAGTTATTTAATTTACAGTAATGGTTAAACAATTAATTCACCTATAACCAACAAAAAAAGTTTCTTGATCGGTTTGATTTGTTTTTATCGTTTAACTTCGATTTTGATTGGCTTTGTATTCAATTTAATCAAATCAAATGTGTTTATTGGTGTAAAACAAACAAGTTGCATTGTCATAGACATTATACGTACATAATGTATTTATATTAAACATATTTTTAAACCTGAAGTTTAACGACTTTTACTTTTCCCCTCTTTTTACATGAACATTTACTTATTTTATGACTACGAGCATTCTTAACTAACGCAGTTTCGATAATAACGTTTATATTTGTCTAAAAGTGTAAAAAAATTATAATTTTGTAAATGTTATATTTAACAAATCAAATTACAAAGAACCCTAATCTCGCAATGTTGTGCATAAGCTGGACATTCTTAGGGAGAAGAAGCAAGACATAAGGGAGACATAAGCAAAAAACATGTAGGGAGAAATCGCCCGCCCGAAAACAGCATTGGGTGGATGTTTATCAACAACGAATAACCCTCCGCACAGAATTAGTCTGAAATTGTTGGCTTCTTAATATTAAGTTACATAACTTATATAATAATAGTTAATTATTTTTGCTTTCTTGTCTATATTTACCACAGATTAAAACATATGTTATAAGTAATATAATAAGTACACAAAATAATGAAACTAATTTGAAATAGGTAAAATATAAATTTATTAAGAAGGATGTAAAAATATATTGCATTTGAACCCGTTTCTGGATATTATTGTCAGTCAATTGGAGGTTTTGTGATAGAAAATGTTTTTGGGAATGGCCGTAGCGTTTTGACCTGCCTTGAGCCAGGGCTCTTCTCGTCCGCCGATCACAGTACCCTACCACATGCAGAAAACCGTTTCTTTCTAAAAATCTTGTTTAGCTAATAATAACAACTGATTTTTAGGGGTTTTTTGGTCAAAAAGGGGGATGTTTTTCAAAATCTTTTTTCGGCCTAATTGACGTGTTTGGTGCAAATTTGTTCGAAATCGATCTAATAGTTTTATCGCTATCTAATTATAATAATATTTATTAGTTAATCTCCTAATTTAAAATCACCTCTCCTACCCCTCCTACAAAAATGAAGTCACTGTGAATCTGTTTAATAATTTAAATATGTTTTGGAGGAAGTATGTGCCAGTTTCTGGTACCGTTTATTTGAAATGTGTTTGTTTTATAACCTTTCTGTTGTATATTTAATCCTAATGAGTGTACAATTTCTGTAAGTTGCTCTGTCATGGTTTTAATGGTTTCAAATTGTCTAGTTCCCGTGCTATTGTGGTTTTCCGTTAATTCTTAAGTATTTCTTTGGTGATGATTTAGGTTTTTTTTAAAAATTTATTCAATTTTCCTTAGATTCTTTGGTCTAGTGTTCTATTCTCCATTGTTATTACATGTTCGCAAATTTCAGGTCTTAAACCCTGTATTTTACATGTGCTATTATTTGGTTGTCTTCGACGTTACGGTATGTAATTAATAGATTGATTTGTGATTTGGCTGTTCATCCGTAAGCTCTTGAAGCCACTTCTTATCTGGATATAAAAGTATGTGTATCTTCAGATGGTAAACCGTGATATTGGGAGGGTTGAACTAAGGGTATTTTCTCTTTCGTCTCCATTTGAGTGTTTGTTTTCGTTTTTTATTTTATTTGGGTGTTGTCTTGCTTCTTCGTAGATGTGTTCGTTTTTTCCTTTGATTGGACCGTTTGAAAGATCACGTTTGAAAATTTTTGTGACATCTCATGATTTTGTTCAGTGATATCTTGTTTGATGAAATTTGACCTGGTACGTCCGTTTTGCCATTTGCTATCGGGTTAATGTTGTGATTGAAGCGACTGGTTCGATCATAGCTCTGCGATTATCGCTGTAAGGTAATCGCGGAGCGATGATCGCCGTCAGACTGTTGTTATTGAAGCGATTATTCTACCAGTTGCCCATTCATAACAAGACAACAAGACCATTTTGAACAATGCAAAGCAGGCGCCCGCGATCACCGCTCTGCCAGTCGCTCAATCACAACGTACCTTTACATCTAATGCGTCTGGCCTGTAAGTTTTATTCCATTAAGTTCTTTTGAAATCTATTTGATATTATTAATTATTATTATTATTAGTTATTTTTTGTTATTTATTTAAAAATCTTAATTTAGGGTATTCGTGTTTACCCCAATACTTACACTTTGTAACTACTTTTCAATCAATGTCTAATTTTATCAAAATAATATTAAAACAATTTTATTCTCACTTAATTTTGTGTTGCATGAAATATCATTTATTTGTATTATGTTTTTGTATTCTTTCAAATCGGTTAAGTACCTACTACTGGTCTTCAAAATGTAATTTTTATTGTTATTTTCTTACAACATTTTCTTAATTATTATAAATGAATGTAAATTTATTTTTGTATTTTTCAACTATATATTACTTTTTTTATTAAATCCGAATAGCTAGTTTATACTTTAACATGTTACATTACATACGATTACCACCAATAACAAGGATTTCTTTTTCACCAAGCATTAGAGGTTAAAGAACTTATTTAATATTATGATGTCTTCTGCTACTTTCAAAAGTAGTAATGTGTTGTTTTTTTTAATAAATCTTACTGAATTTGTGTAATTGTATTATTTTATAAATTACGTAGAACCTCCTTTTTTCCATAAACATATTTTTATGAAAAACTTTAATAAGTTATTGATTTAACTGTAAACTTTAAGTTACCTAATGGGTTGTTTTAACCCTTTGCACTCTGGTAGGATTTTTAATAAAAGTCCTCTGGGCTCAGATGGCCAGTAATGTTGGCAACAGCCATTTCTTTATCAAGTCTGAATTGTTTTTGCAAGTTACGTTCCTCTCAGCTCGGATGGCCAGCAGTACTGGACAAGGTAAAATCCCTCGAACAAATGATCTGCATTAATTTATTTTTAGTAGTTTTATTTTGTCTGGATTGTGCTGAAATCTAAAGTCCAAATCTTAATCTAATTAATTCCCGCTTTTTTTCTGGTCTGTGTTGTATGAAAACGTAGGAATATTCATTACATTATAACCTTACCAGCAGTTTAGTTTTACGTTGCGGTGGTCTAGGCTAGTATTTTTAAAGTTTGAAGTAATTTAATACAACAAAACTTAATTAGTTTATTATAGGTTTTAAGTGTTTTTTTTTGTTTTTTTTTAACAAGTTCTTAATTTTATTTTATTTTAAATTACCTAAAAATGTTGTTCGATAAGTTGTATACAATGGATCCAGTGGTTTATTTTATTCATTAAAATATAGTATAACTATATATTTACAGCTAAACCAAAAACTCACCCCACGAGTTTGTTAAACAAGAAATAAATACCCACTAACAACATTTCAGATTGTAGTGAAAAATAATTCAGAGCTGTTGACGCCGCAAGGTCAAATTAGCGGCAGAGCTGACAACAATATCGTAAGCGGCCAGTCAGGTTGGCCTTCCGAGCTGTGAGGATGTCTAATTCGATAAATATTCAGAGCTGACTGAGAATATCGTATGGACAGCAGTACTGGCCAACCGAGCGCAAAAGGTTCAGAGAATAAAATAACACTTTAAAGAAAGAGAAAAAACAATTATGCGTAAATATGTTTTATTTTTTTGCCAAAATGGCATAAAATGTCTCCTTTATTTGGGAGAGGAAACCCACATGCAGGTTTTGGGGGGATTTGCGCCATAGGTTTTGGGGGGGATGGGCACTCCTGCATTTAGGGCATACATTTTCCTGCATGAAATCAATGACTTTGCCGGGGTCTCAAAGGAAAACATGTGCGCTACCGACAGTTATTGCAAATAAAAATGTTGTCCGACTCGACGTACATTAGGGATATACAAAGTCTCAAGAGTTAGATAATCCTAAACTTTTAAAGGTCTGGGCCCGAGGACTATTAGTTTGCTACAGATAGATACTCAAATACACTAACACATGTTTGATCACAATTATTGGCTTAAGCATGTTGCGATACTTATTGGTCTAACAGGCACAAAGTAAAGACATTAAGGAAAAAAAGTAAAGCTAATACAACATACTTTTGCCAAATCTTTCTTGGGTTCAAATTGACTTTCAAATAATTCAACTCTCAAGGAACTTAATTTTAGGACTTATATTATTTTAAAATCTCTTTATAAAACTGTGAAATTATAAATCCAAATAGTAGATTTATTGTTGATAGTAAAGCTTTATATCACACACGGAAGCAAAAGCTACAGTTTACCTTGAGAACAGATATGGGGAGAGATTTTTCCAAGAAAAGATGGGCAAGGAATTTTGCTAAATTTGTAATCTGTGTGGAGCCTAGATCAGATAGTTCCTTCAGTCTGTCCCAAACATTGTACTGGATAGTAAGCTGAAACAAAGATGAAAGGTTAGTTTGGTAACATCCAGTCTGCCCGGGTAAAAGCTGTGGTGGAGCATTACTGTACACAACTCCAGTTGCAAACAAAATAATAATTACAACCTTTCAGTAGTAAGATTAATTTATATTTTTGTTTGCTGTTGAGGATGGTGATGTTAAAGCAAAACATTCACTAAATATAAAATAAACAAAACATATTATAAAGACACTTGAATTTTAATGTATATAAAGATAGTAAATAATTTAGTAGTTATACCAACCATCTGAACTTAATAATATTTTAAGAGTTATTTTTAGTAGTTTATTTTATGTTGATGCTTCAGTATTTAAATAAACACATCATACATTTTTAAGACAACAGATCAATTTTACAAAATGATTAGTTCTTATTGCCTTTATACTTAAAGCTTGAACTTAGATACTTGAGACATCTTTTTTTTCTATAATTAATTTTCCTCCATTTCACTTTTTAATAATTAATATTGAAAACTGATATATAACAAAAATAGTTTAGAAAAATAGTTGTTTCTCATAAAATTTTACAAGAAAGTCACATTTATATGTCCAATTTTCTATACAGTCATTACAATATTAAGTTATATTCAAGACGGTGGA
>JAGFPH010004688.1:15729-47094 GCA_018207615.1 Philaenus spumarius
ACTTCATGTAAGCTGTGTTTCTGAGATTAAACCTATTTTATAATGTATTACAGAGTTTTTTTATTTATTTGCACAAATGACTAAATTGAACAAAACCTAAGTTATTAACATAGTAATGGCCATGCTTTGTTGCGGGAATGCTCTGCGGGTTGGGTCGTTTTGTTTCAGTCCCTCAAACGTGAGCTCACTATTTACTATTTAATACATAAAATTACTAAAAGTGTTTTAAGACGGCATTTTGTTAAGCCCAGAACCAAGTAGCCTAAATTACTCAAAAAACTTGCAATGATAAAATTGCATCGTGGAATGGTGTTTAAGCAATTAACATATAGGCCTGATATAATTGTTTAATAAAGGTTTTTGGGGAAGTAACTTTAACCAGACTAGGGGGCGGAAAAAATTATTGGGCCTAGGGGCGTCCAAATACTAAATCCGGCCCTGAAGAGGTAATTTGTATTTTAGCTATATAAAAAATAAGAGATAATTTGTTTTAGTGAGCACTGTTATTAAGTCTCATTTTAGCTGAAGTTTTCATACTGTATTCATTCCATATTCGAGAAGTGTAATCACTTACAAATTTAAGGCAAATTGACAAAATAATAATACAAACTAAATATTCGCTGTCTATATTACAAACATAGATATGCACTGTCAACATTATTACAACAACAAATATGCACATCAACAAACATTATACAATGTGTACTATGTGAACAGATGCCTAGCATTGCTTGAGCTAGTGCGACTTATCGGAGGGCCGGTCACTGCGTGACGTCACCGCACTTGGCTGGCTTGAACCACGAAAACGGTCTAATGCGTCAACCTTCTTCTCTAACAACCTTGGGTTAAAGTTACTTCCCCAAAAATCTTTATTAAAAAGTTATATCAGGCCTATATGTTAATTGCTTAAACACCACTCCACGATGCAATTTTATCATTGCAAGGTTTTTGAGTAATTTACTTGGTTCTGGGCTTAATAAAATGCCGTCTTAAAACACTTTTAGTAATTTTATGTATTAAATAGTGAGCTCACGTTTGTAGTGAGTACGATGCGTACTGCTCGACGACATCCCTACAGCCAGTTCTCCCGTGTTTGAGATCAATGTTGTAACGAAATTGATGCGTAATGTTGAAAAATAGTTTAACTTTACCAACAATTATTTGTTCCAATGAACTTCAAAATCAGAATGATTTTTTGTAATCAATTCAAAAAATATGTTAAGTTATGGCTATTTATTTTTATTTCTAGATATTTGTTTAATAATTTTTTTTCTCTCGACCGTGCGCCCCCTGGGAGCTTGCGCCCATAGGCCCGTGCCTATTGGGAAATCCGGCCCTGACGGTACTTATTTTATTTTGTTGCAAGAATTCAAGCATGTAGACCTAGGGCACTACTTGGTGCGGCCTTCTTTGTGTATTCATTGACGGTGTAAAGGTACAGATTCAATGCTATGTGGGTTAATATTTCACCTGAACAGCCAAATTGCCTTCCACAATTTTAAAAGTTTTCTGGGGAGGTCAAAAATTTTCTCGGATCTCTTTCACCGAAGAAGGGGGTACTCCTTAATCTCCAAACCCCCGGTCTAGAAAATATCATATGGCATGTGAGGGCCCTTAATAGCTGCACATATTAAAGTATAATATACGTTTTACTGGGTTAATTTATTCTTTTAGTTTTAATGTCTTGTTTCTTTACAAAAATAGGAAAATGAAAGATATTCCACGACTTTGTCGAACTTTAAGCAACTTAAGAAATAAGGAAAGTTTTTGACATCTATAATAATTTCTACCAAAAATAAAGAAAGTCTAACTACTAGATTATATTTATTGTTTGCAGTTTAGTTTCAAAAGTGTAGGTCTAATCTTAATTAATCTGAGCTTCTTCTGTTACTTAACACCTAACCTAACACGTGCGTCACTTTCTCCCTAACCTAACCAGTTAACGGGTTCGTTAATCTAGAAATCCGATCTCGTAGTGATTGATTACTACCAAGTTCGAGTTCAGGGTTCCATTGTTCTTTAATAATGTTGGCTTGATATCCTTATTTCACGCTTTAAGTTTTTCAAATTACTTTATTATTATGAAGGTATGACACAATAATAGAGATCTAGGCTTGAAGAACCTCTATTCGCTGGTGTTATTCTGTCTACCGTTAAATAGTGGCAGTGTTGGTGTACATGTGCTTAAGATATCGCCGCTACTCCCCGTATAAGTAGGCCTACATATTTTATTTGTGTAGAGTTTGGTGTTCCTGAATTATGTTTTGTCTGGGATTTAATTTTCTAGGAAAATGATGAGCCAAAATTATATATCTAGTAAATTAACTGCACACACAATTTTTTTTAAACCACTCAACCAGTTTCGATCCGAATAATATTAAAAATAAGTTGTTAGAAATATACTACTAGAGATATGAATTAGGCCTATTTTGCGTACAAGAAAGTTATCTAACCACTTTTAATAATTTAATTTTGGTATGGTGTAAATCAGCAAGGATCGCAGTTAGCTATAGGCCTATGTTATAGCCTAAGTTACGATACGGTACTTGATTATATTCGCACATTAAATTTCAGTGACATAGAAAGGATGTCTGAAAGTTTATTACTTAAAACTTATTAGGGTTTATGGGAATAGAAAGTTAATAGGCCTAATATTAAGGTTTAGGCATACCGATGGACCATCCATTACTTTCCCGACAGTTCATAACACTTGCGTGTAAACTCTGAGGTTTAATTGTGACCTAAAACCTATGCTTAATTTCTCAGTAAGCCTAATACAAGTTGTTACAAGAGAACTAACTGATATTAGCTTTAGCCTGTATAAGCCTACATTAAATTTGTATTGTCCAATATTTTTATACTTTTTTGAAAATTGTCAAAAGAAATCGAAAAGATGTTTTTATTTGCAGAAATATATTTAACAAATAAATAACTAATAGGCTAGTTCTGTGCGCGACAAAAATCTAAAATCTGCTCCTTACTGAAAAAAGTTTCTGTCTTACAGGAATGATTCTCGAAACATATGGCGCAATATTATAATTTAGCGTAAGGCAGATATCAAACTGACATACATAGATAAAAGTATAATTCTTCGTAAAATTAATCTGTAATATAATTCGCTAATTATTTTGTATCAATGTCAAAAAACGGCAGGATTCGATAAGACTCGAACTAGAGATGAAAAAATTCACAAATAATCACAGAACCTATTACATAATTGATAACTTTTCATTTCTAATTTTGTTTTCTCTTAACCACCCTTGCAACTGCGTAAAAAAGGACGCAAGTAATACAAATTTGTTGCACATGTCGTTTTAAATGCCTTCAAGGAATATTCATGTAAATTTTGAAGAAAATCGAATCATGCGGCCGTGACTGAGAAACAAACAGTTTTTTATGGACGAAATGCCGAACGGTAGATATAAAATTGGTAAAAGGCCGACTACTCCTAAAATGAAACGTTCAAGTGCTTTTTTATACGACTTACCGTACGACTTTTCTATTTTAGCGCATAACTAATTTGTATACAAAGGTTTGTAAAATCAGAGATATCGCACGACCTATTATATTTATCTCCTCTATGTTTTTAATGTTGATTAAAATACATTTTTAATCACACCTTAACTAAGTTTTATTTGGTTCATAGTATCAGTTTTGATCGATTAAGATCTTTTTATAGGTTAGAATTTATGTTGAAAGAATTGTTTAATTTATGTTTATATTATGTTTTATTAAAATTTGTTTAACGTTTAGTTTTATCGTATTACTTTCCGTTCTTTTTTTTATATATATTAATAGAGACGCAGAAAGCAACATTTAGTTAGACCCTAAGTAATAAGTTAGGACACATATTAATATCGGAAAAGTTGATTGATTAATAGAATCGAGTTTAAGATTATCACATTATATCGAAAACAATTGAAAAGTAAAAAAGAAATTATGATTCATGGGATCGAACCAAGAATCTTGGACTTAAGGATAGTCCATGGACACAAACCATTCGTCTACAGCGACTAGTTGAAAATAGAACAATCTATGAGTTATATACGTTGTGACTCATTTACAAGGTGTATAATGATATTAAAAGTGGTTTATTCTATAAAAATCCATACACATGTCGTTTTTCCTGACTTCAAGGAACATTTTTGCCAAGTTTGGTTGTAATTGCGTTACAGACAGTCAAAATGACGAACAGTCTTCAAACAGGAACTCGCTTACGCTCACTCAAAAACTGAATAGGCCTACGAGTGTTAAGTTTAAATACAATTAGGGTCTATTAATTGATCAGATCAGTTGATTGAACTGACGGATGACCTATTTTTCAATTTTTGAATTAGGCATTGTAGGTACGATATGGGTAAATATTGTTACTGTGATAATACTTTGAAATTGTCCAATTTAAAATTTGCTAAAAAAGTACTTTAACTTTAGCAAATTCAGTTTGAAAGTAGAATGCATCTATAAAGCCATCTGCTTTGTTGTTAGTAGCCATGTCAATGTATTTAATGTTATAATTAATTTGTGTACAGCAGTTTTCTTGCAATCTGAAACCATTGGTTATTTAATAAAATTCGCAGATTTTTCGAATATAAGCGACTTTGTTATTGTCTTCACCAGAGGATTTCACTGTGTCCTGTAGGCTAACTCTGTTAGGCATTACCTTCACCTGTTTCCCCCACAACTCCTTGATTAAATAACAACTGTTATGTAGATGGATAGACAAATTTATTTCATTTCTCGTACAAGTGGCGTTTATCTGCGAGTTTATGACTCGGTGAATGTTACAGAGCGATAGTATCGGTATCACGTCAGGCGGAAACTTTGTCTTTTACCTAAACGCGGTAAGAAAGCAGAACACGCGGGATAAGATTGATAAGAGATTAGATATCACTTTCCCTTCTTCAACGCAATACCCTGGCCTAGTCCACTTGACCCTGTTTATGATTGACACTACCTGCATTCAAGCAAGGACGTTCTAGCCCTCATCTGCATTTCTAAATGATTTGTTTACCTTTCAGGGGCCAGTTGTTCGCAGGGAGCATCGGTGACGGTACGCTCTTCTCTTCAACCAAATATGTAGGTTTACCTAATCTTTACAATTTTTAATTAATAAGAAAAAAAACTCAAACATAAATTTTCAGTTAAAATGTACGTGGTGTTATTTTAAAACAATTGTATATTATTGGACAAATTATTAACTATTAAAACAATATTATATTTAAATAATTATAGACCATAAAAATGAAGAATTATTTGGAAAAAAATACAGCAAGTTTCTTAAAATATTTTAGTTGTAATCCTGCATAAACATAAAAAAGCCTGTTGTTTGAGCTTTAATTTTAAAAAAATAGGAAAATTTTTCATGCAAATCAAACATTTTGATCCCTTTTTGTTCAGAACCTTAATTTTATTGTATAGGAATCAAACTATTTGTTTTTACGGTAAGCTTTTTAAAGAGTTGAATGACATGATGAAAGATGCCTTTTCTAGAAATACAAACAAATTTGTAAATTATTTCTATCTTTAATACTAAATTTTCTGTTTTCAGACTCATGGTAACCAGCTCACAGAAGATGACTTCAATATATTTTCTGTGTTTAACGTTTAACTTAGGTTTCGTAAACGTATTTGGTACACCAGGTAAGTGTTAATTAAAACTTTTGGTTACTTTAGCAGCATGGACACCCATATGCTATTTTCTAAAGGGGGGCTTAGACTGGGGGTAGTGGGATTAGGCAGTACCCTCCCCCCTGGCAAAAGAGGGATCTCGAGAAATTTTTGACCTCCCCCGGAAAACTTTTAAGATTTGGGAAGCCAAGATGTGGTTGTTTTTGACCCAAAAAGTTCCCGTTCTGACCATGTTGAAAAATTCACTCCTGTTGTTAAAATACTATGCACACTACTTGCAAAAATGCTTTAAAACCCCCCCACTGAATTGTATTCTATCTCTGTAGCCTTTTGAAAAAAAAAGATCCCTTAGCTTATCAAACTCAAAATGCTCAAAACTAGTTCTAAATCAAATTTTGTTTTATTTATCATAATCAAATTTCAAAAATTTAAATTTATAATGAATTTGAGGACCGAAAATTTTGTTAATACTCCCCAATAATATTTAAGTGCTGTTTGAAACAACAACTAATTATCGTTACACTGATTTTACACACAAAATCACCAAAAAGACAATACAATCAACCATCCAAAATGGATGAATTTGAATTTGGCAGAAAACCGTTTGAGAGTAAGAGGAAGCACCCTCTTTACGCTCTTCTACAAGTGAAAATAATGCTCATGCTTGAACTCTTGTAAAAACTAATAAATAAGTATAATATATATAAAATAAAATGGTACATAACATTTTTTAAATTTTCTAACTAAACCACTTCTACGTAATACTGTCTTTTAAATAACTGTCTTAGCTAAGGGAGGGGGGAGGCCTCTCTGCCTTCGAGCATTAGCGCCCTTGTTTAGCAGTCTTGACAAATAAACTGATCAAGAAAATATATTGTATAGTATTCAGTATGAATAAAATTTTAAGTTATAAATATCAGTCGTGCAATATTGATAACAATAAGACTTCAGAAGTAGACATTTTCATAAGTAGAATAACAATTTACAGTATAAAAACATAGAATTTTATCAAGTCTAAATTTTGCTGTAAGGAGATTTCATAGTAACGCTTATTTAAAAAAATAATCTGGGCCAATTCTAATAATTTTGTCATTGAAAAGAATTTTTTCAGTATATTCCAATTAAGTCAATTTTCTTACTGAAAGCTCAAAAAGTCTGTGAACTTTCCTTAACTATTGGGTTAGTTAAGCAGTTTTCTAAAAGTCAGATCTTTGGCAATTATTTTTTTATGAACTCAAAAAACACATTACGACACCAAGTTTAATGAAATCGGCATAGCAGAGTTCTAGAAATTAAAGTAACCAAATGATTCTTCCCATTAAAATACAATAAAGACATAAAGGCTACTGTAAAATGTTTTGACTGTAATTACCATAGCAATAAAGCAACAAATATATTTTATTAGTTTATAACAGCTGATTTTGACCAATAGTGGTAAAATAAGAATTTTGTCATGTATAGTAAGTAAATTCATTGGTGTAGTAAAATATAGAATACATTAAATTATTTCGATTATAACAGTGGGACCGGAGTGTGAGTTGGGGTTGACGTCCGAGACATGCTTTCCCAGTAGTTAAATAAATATGTATTATAAAATACTTACTTAACCGTATTAAACAAAATAAACATGGTTTCCAACAAGACTCAGTTGTTTAATGTTATAATGAATTATCGGGGCTGTGGAGAGAAAATCAAGGCCGGGGTGGTAATCTAATTTTTGGCCACTTCTTAACATATTTTGTATCGTTCTTACATACCTGTTTGATTTTTAAAATTGAAAAGTAAAATGTAACATTATTTATTTGATATCACTAATATTTTATTGAATAATTGATATGTGATTCTACTATGAACAGTGCCGTAAATACAGAGCATAGAGGTGATCAATCCCCCCAAAGGATAAACAAATAAAAAGTAAATAATTATTGTGACTAATCTTCTCCAATATTCTAATTTTGTTTAATGTTGTACGACGACGGCTGTTTCGGGTACTCAGCCATTCTCCAATTTCACAACCGGATAATACTTTGTCAATTGTCGAAATACAAACACTCAATCACAGTACATTAAAACACAATAATAACTTAGTATAACAAACAGGACACATTGTTTGAAACAAAGAGTCAATTTCAAATTCACCGACTAGTTGGGACCAACATTCCGATATGTACTGCAGACGATGGTTGCTTACACTAATCGATGGAGATGGTTGCTTATATTTAATAAGTAACGTTTTAAAATAAAAAGTCATGGCTAGCAAGTCACAGCAAAAATATATTTTAAATAACTGAATGAATATAAATAAAATATTAGTGTTGTTTGTTAAACGAAAATGTTCTAAAACCTTCTTAAATTCTTTTTGTAACTTTTGAACCCCAGGTATTCCAGTAATTATTGAACAAAACGCAGCACAAACGACAAGCGTAAACATCCAAGAAAACAATTCAACGCCGAGACTACAATTCCCACCCGTTAACTAATCTCTCACACCCCCAACTTACACTATAATGTTTTTTAGTTGGATTTTTTTAAATAAGTTTTGACAACAAAATTTAAGTAATATATTATTTTATAAGTACTGGTTGTCAAACTTGTGTAGAAATATTTAACTATCATACTTCTTTCCTTTACTTACAAACTTATTTTATACAAGATGTTGCTACCCTAAAATGTTGATCTACAGGTAATTTTGATTCTAAATTTACTGGACTCCACTTTTACATATTCAGCTAGACAGTCCCTCCCCCCAAAAGCTACTCCTATTTAGGCCACTGATTTTGAAAATAATTTCTTGATTTCTCAGATTAAATGTTGCATATAAAGTTATAAACATTTAAAAAATGTAGACTTTGTTCCAAAATACTATATGAATAATTATAGGAATCTCATCAATGTTACAACAAAAGGCAAATATAAAAATCTGGGCCCAGGGACACACCCCCGAACCACCTCATCGGGCCTTTTAATTATGTATGTTCTGCTTAAAATAATTGTGCAGACCTTGAGGTCAATACATTTAACCTCTTACACAACGGAATCATTAAATTTGTGGATCTGTTTTTGCAGCATAGGCTCTTTCCACATTCGACCAAGTTATAGAAATAATTTCAAGCAATTTCTCAGAAGGGTTTGTTGCTCCATCTCTTTAGATGCTCTGTCTTGTTAGGTAAATAAAAGAAAGTACAAAATGTAAAATGTTAATTTGTTTGTTATTGCAGATAGGAGAGCAAGGACAGGAGGATTCCCCAAGTTTCCGTTGGCTAGAATAGGAGGTCAATGTGGTTCCCGCATTGTTTCACACACTCCTCAACGTATTGGCAGTAATATAGCTTCACCAAAGATTGTAGGAGGCACATCCGCGCCCTATGGAGCTTATCCATGGCAGGTCAGTTTCTATAAGTTACAAAAAACCATTAGTTCCTTTAGACATCAATGATTATAGTCTCAACTAAGACTGTTTAGGGCTCTGCTGCATCGTCACCATTTACAATAAATTTTCTACTCAAGATTAAACTTAAATAACTTAAATGTTTTTGGCTGTCAGTTTTCCTCTCAGACATTATTTTAAACAATTGAATACAGGTTTTGCTACCATTGTACATTTTAATACAATTTATAAATTTTGGTTGTTTGTGAAAAAGGCTAAAAAAAATTTTTTCAAATGGGACATATGCATTTTACATATTATCATATTAAATGAGCCATAAATGTCTAAGTTGGCGTAAAACATATCAGCATTTAATGTATTTAGATTTAACATTAGTTTTACTGGTATTTCAAGTTTACTCCACTAAATTTCTTTACTATTTTTCTCTTAAAATCAAACTTTTTAACAAAAACTCTCAGATTTTTCTGGGTTGCTAGCCAATTAATAGAAGAAAACTACATATTAAATTTAGTAAGACATATACAAGAACAGGGATGTACCTATAAATTCTGGGCCCATCTTATGAGAATTTTTGAAAGCCCCCCTTTATTTATAATTCAAAATTTAAATATTTTACAATAATTCAAAGTAAAGTGGAAAAAATGATAAGCTGATGCAAATATATATATATAGAACAATTATTCAAAGTCTTATAATAACAAAATAAATAAACATTTAATAACAATTTAGCTATGAAGTAAACAAAAAATCTTTTATCTCATTAACAAACCATTTAACAATCTTTTTCTTTTCTTACTTGACACCTTTTCATAATTGATAATCAGTTTTCTTAGGACACTTAATCTTTCTTACTCCATCATACTCTGCACGTAGCTCTTTATTATTTTTAGAATTAATGATATTTAAATGCAAGCTACGATCACTGACATAGTTGTGGGAATGGACGACTACTTTATAGAACCACTACTGAATGAAACATGCCTTAAAATTTTCATTTTACGAACACAAATGCACTAAAGTATCTAAATTGTTCATAAGAAAAATTTTTTAATTCTGTCTCTGAAAGTATAACCTTTTTGGGAATGACCAGCAAAGTTATAAATTTGACCTTGAGCAAAAGCAAGTACAGTTATTTAATCAAGAGATTTGTACTTTGATGAGGGTCAGTTAAACTGGAGGGCTTTTAACATTAATATCAAAAGTTATGATTAAGGTAGTTAAAATTTTAAAAACAACAGCGATGATACCTGTTTTACACCTAATTTTTGGAAATCAAAGCTGTGACCAAATTATCAAACTGAAATGGATACAAAACATGTCCCACTGTAATACACAAGTTGTTTCATTAACAGGTAGAAATCCAGGCGTACAAGTCACTGAGTCACAAGTACGAACATCACTGTGCCGGAGCTGTAATTGGAGAACGTGTTATATTAACAGCAGCTCATTGTATTACTAACTTAGAACATCCGGAGAAGATAAGACTTCTAGTTGGGAAGATGGATCTATCTACAAGGGAGTACCACGAGAGAGCCCACAAACCTGATAAGATTATCATTCATCCTGACTTCAGGAAAAGTAATTAGTTATTTCTTGTTCTTAGTTTTTTGAATAAAGTAATACAAGTCTTTACACAAATTTAGGCTAACTCGTCCTAATAAAAAAATATGGTTATTAAAACACTGCAGTAAAGAAGAACAATTATAAAAAAGATTTGATCAAGACCCTCCCTCCATATCAGTTTTATATGTTTATTAAATCATAAATAATATGTTTTTTTCACATGTTATTGTTGAAGCGCTGAACTTTGAGAAATCCATTATAACTTAAATGGTTTACGAAAATCTATTTAAAAATATACCACAAAAAAAGAAAGAAATATGTTATTAAATAAATTATATTATTGGTTGAGTTACAATCTTTCCTTCACTACTGCAAAACATGAATACTGTTTTGTTTGGTGGCGATAGATTAAACATTTTAAATTACATGTTACCTAGATATTTTATTACCTAGATAAAATGATATCGATACTGCGATGAAAATTGCAAACAAATGAGACTAGTATTAATTTTTAATTGAATGTGATAAAAGCTTTCTAAATGACCTGAGAAATTATATCATATTTTATTCTTTGGGGTTGGGTAAAAAATAGCATATGTTTATAACATTGAAAAATAACAATATCTTGGTGCCATAAAAAGTTTTCTTTTATTTTAAATATTTTTTGTTGTTAATTATATAAATATTTTTATAATTTATAATTAGTTTACTTATGTTCGCCCCAAAAGTTAGGCGTCAATTATTAATTGTAGTGCTATAATTTAAATAATACTAACTTTCTTTGAATTGAAAGGATGGAAAAGCTGTAATTTTGATATATGAATTTTAATTATGCATAAGCTATACTAAAAGAAGTACAATAAATAATTTACTCATACACCATGGATACAGTTTGTTAATAAGAATTGATTTATTTAGAATTTACTAATTAAAATAATATACATTGCATTCAAATATGATAATCTGGTTTTCTAAAGGTCTGATGAATTTACGATTTTTTAAAATTATTATTAGCCTCGGTTAGAGTTCATTTGGTAGGCACTTATAATTGTCTGTATTTTAAATTAAGTCTTTTGAATTGTTTCTGTGAAATTATCTCGGGGTAGGCACTCGGCTAGGTTTAATATATTCCTTGAAATAAACGCATTTTTAAGAAAACTTTACTATTAAAATGATGTTCAGAACGTAAATCAAAATTTGGCGATTACTCTCAAAGTAGTTGTTAGGAAATTTTAGGATTGGTTTTTGAAAAGGATTAAAAGTTCTTTTATTTGATGATTCAATGTTCATTTACTTGTATTACTATAGTTTACCATTCTCTGCTAGTTCATTGGCACTGATTCTAATATTTTTAACTTAAAATTGAAAAATTGTTTAACACATTGCAATTTGCATCTTTACCCTTTCATGGCTAGACGGCTTCTGTTTTCAAAACCGACGCTTGGTCTCGCTTCGATTTGTTTCTAGAAAAAGGTTCACATTTCCTCTTGAAGGGACAAGATGGTTTCTCTTGATGCTCCGTACTTCTGCGCAGAGAACTGTTCGAATCCGTTGTCCTGGCAACGTATTACGTGGTTCTGACGTCAGTCTTAGCTGAATAGCGGTTTCCGAGAAATAGTTCTTTTTATATCGTAGTTTTGGCTAATCATTTCTTTGAATTTGTACTTATTTCGGGGTTACTAGTTCGTTCTGATAATGCTATAGTTATTACTAAATACTTATTATTGTGGATAACATGATTTTAAATCGCGAAACATATTTACTGACATGGGTATGCGTGTTGCATTAAACTAGCCTATCAGCTGGTTCTTATTTCCTACTCGCTTATGCATACCTTAATTATAACATACATTACATTGATTTCTATAATTACTTTTAATACTAAAGTCTATCCCTGTATAATTTTACAAAGTTTATAATCCAGTTTGTGTTGGCTAATGTCCATTCCAAAATTACATTACGATTAACTTCTATCAGTTCTCACTTTGAGTTGTTCTAACCTACTTCGTTCGATCGTGTTTTTGTATTTCCACTGTTTACAAATTGATTTCGGACTGTTTTCAATTATGCCATGTCATCAATAACATGTGAGAATTTGCTACTTTGTTTGTGATGGTTAATAAATGTGAATCTATTGTTGGTTTATGGAATACTAGTTAACAAAGGTAATGTTTTGGTGGAAGGTTACATTTTGGTGAGGTTATAAATATTTCTAACAAGCCTAGTTCTAGCTTATTTATCTGATTATGAATATACAATGCTGTAATTGATTTTGATATTTGAATACAGGATTACTAATTAAATATTTACATTTCTATTATGTGATTGGTTAGGCTATTTAAATTTAGGAGTTCTTTGGAAGGTTGGGTTACATTTAAAAATAGGCTACAGATCTACTCTCTCTGTATTGGGTTTTAGTTTTGGGATTTGTACTGTTATAATTATTTGAATGTGGTTTTACAAAAATGTTTATTTTGTCAAAAATATGCTAAACTCAAATAGAATGTTTGATACCAAAACATGTGAACTATTTCAGTGGGGCCACATAGCAACGATATTGCTTTAATTAAAGTAAAAGGTTCGTCCGACGGAGGAATTCAATTCAACACGCATGTACAGCCTATCTGTCTGCCGGACTCAGTATCCAGGAGAGCAGATGTAGGAGATTGGTGTACAGTCACTGGTTGGGGTGCACAGAAATGTAAGATTAATCAAAAGTCTTGTCGGCTAATTTTTAGTGCAATATGTGTTTTAAATTTACTATAGTTCTATAAAATAATTTATTTAAAGCACTCATTCGTTGGTTAGCTTTAATCGGACAGAAATTAATTTAATGATGCTTCTAAACAGAAAATATGATGATGAATAAATTATGATTTGTTAAAAATTGTGATTAAATAAATTGTGTTGAATGTCACAAAAATATTTTGTCAAAATAAAGATTAAGTATGTATGGTTTATTTCAGATAAAGAGTTTCTTTATAGGAAACGTTTGTTATATGGGAACGATGAACTTGGTTTTGATGTAAGCTGAAATAGTAAAAACAAGTTGGTTTACAACCATGGCTTCATTGCAAATCAAATTTAAGATTCGTATTGCAACTGTGCATACTTTTTCCTTTTTCTCAATTTTCTGTACGAAATTAGCGTATAAAGATGGGCAGAAAAATATTAGGATATGTTTTACAACTAATAAAAACTGATTTAAAAAGATGTCAATAGCATTGCAGATTTACAACTTACAACTAATAATATTGTACTAAACCAGGAATAATAAAAACAAAAGTAGATGATACAAATATTCTTATTTTACAATATACTTTCACA
The DNA here is from genome assembly GCA_018207615.1 of Philaenus spumarius. Lineage (NCBI taxonomy): Eukaryota > Metazoa > Arthropoda > Insecta > Hemiptera > Aphrophoridae > Philaenus > Philaenus spumarius. Next base: position 29,636 of record JAGFPH010004688.1, read on the forward strand.
ATATTAATATTTACAAAAATATACATAACTATAAAGTGAGTTGTTTGTGACAGTTGGGAGAGGTAAAGTCTAAAGAATTATGGATAGATACACTGGCCTAGGTAATCATCTGGCATTCACAACTGCACACACATGTTTCAATAATGAGTCATCTACTAGCATCGCTAGTGGGACATTTAACTTTTTTAAATGACTAACAATTTAGACATTTCTTGCACATTTAGGTATTTGAAAAGTTAAAAAAATATATTTAAAATTACACAAAACACAACATTCTTATACTTAAATGTACATTTATAAGGAAAATTCAAGAAATAGTTTACATACTGTAGATATTTATCCACCTAAATAAATACAAATGTTCAATTATATTTTGAATGCCAAAATAGTTCTCAATATGCTTAGAAGTTGTTTTCATATTCTGCAAACAAAATGAAAAATAGTGCTCTCTGTATAGCATTTGAAATGAATTATGGTAAAAATATATTTGTATCAAAGTGAAATTATATATATTTATGCAGCATTCCTGCTGGTGTGAAATTGAATTTTAGCTACTATACAGTATATAAAATATTATTTTGACTATTTCACAATTATTGTTGTTTATCACTTCATAACTATTAATAAGGTAATACGATTGTAGACTGCAGCTTTGAAAAAACATACTGTGACAGTAAAAGGTTTTATAACAAATAATGTTGTGTTTGGTGTTTTTTTAGAAATTTTCAAATAACAACGAGAAAATTTTAAATTGCAAGTTAGATATAAGTAAAGTATAGTAACTTTTAAAGCATTAAGTAAAGTATAGATAACCTTAGAGATTAGGGAAAATATGGAGGATAATAGATATAAGCCAATTTGACATTTATTTCAGATTAAGTTTAAAAACAGGATATCTTTCAATTATTAAAAAAAACCATGACACTTTTTCTCCTATCAACTCCTCCTGCTGTAACGTCCCTTATTCTTAAAACACACTGCATTTATTGTTAAAGGTAAAGAGGGAAATTAAAATAAGATTCTTATTACTGACAATAACAGGTTTTTTTCTGTTGTAATAAAATCTGTTGGTTTACATTTAGTTTTTTCAAAATGACTCATAGCCTCTGAATTTTCTTAATATTTTAAATTTGGTTCAAACTGTCTCTTGTTATTTGTTATTTATTTTCTAAATATACAATAGGCTACATTATCAGAATATTAAAGATGAAGTTTTTCCTACATTCTTTTATTTCGTTATGCAGATAATAAGTTGGTTAAAAGAATGCACTATGAGCGTGTTCAATTAAAACTAATTTTAAACTATCATATAGATCTATGTAATAATACAAATTAAAAATATTTGTTGCACTCTAAGGTTATTTGAACTCACACTTCAATTACACATTATTAATTGTTGAAACAAGAAGAACGGTCCTCTAATATAATTTAATTTATTTTAACAGTTAAAATAAAATTATAAATCTTAGATTTATACATTGACACAAACTGCATTTAGTAAATAAGCACAATGCAAATGTTATGCAAGTTCATTTTTAATAGTTAGGTTATAAAATTAATTGTTCTACTTTATTTTCCATTAAAGTAATACAGGCAGTTTACGATAAATGCAAAAGTCACAGAAAAGTATCTAATAATTTGAGTTTCAGCATTACTGAAAATGAACTGGATTTGGGACATTATGAGAATTATTATGAGAGGTTATTCTAACTCTGTTGGTGAAAGAAGGCTGGAGCTATTAGTTTTAGTTGTTTTAAGACATTCTTTCCAGAGCAGTACATTTTGATACGAGTTACTTGCAACTACTTCAATTTGCCCTCCTACGGTGTCACCAAAAATGCATTGTTTTTGCTATCTATTGGATGTTTAATCAACAGTTTCAGTTAAAAATTATTTGTAGATGTTAAAAAACATCATTCATAAAAACTACAAAAAAAGCAAGTAAACACCTTCTTCACTGTAAAATGTTAACCTAAACTGTTTAACTACACAGACTGATATAAATAATACAGTCATATAGTTAGACTGACATCAACATATCAAATTTAAGCTACCTTTAGCATTTGCTACATTTTATTCATAGCATTAGCCAAAGCTTGAAAGGAATAGGTCTGTACCAGCTGATTCAATTAGCAATAAATACAATTTTAAGTTAAAGCTTATTTTTTGATTCAACATACGCTTTGTTCTATTAATTTTCATACCAAACCTCAAATTTCTTTGAATATTGTTTAGTCTTTGCTTTCAGCAGTTGTAAAAGAAGCCAGTAAGCATAATTACTAACAGGAATTGTTTGTGTCACAGTTGATGATTTGGAAAGTTTACCAGACACATTGCAAGTAGCGGCTGTCCCTCTTTGGGACCTAGAAACCTGCAGAAGATCTGATGTGTACGGTGGCCGAGACCAATCTATTCTAGACAGTATGATATGTGCGGGAGTTAAAGAAGGCGGTGTTGATGCATGTGGTGGTGATTCTGGAGGACCTCTTGCATGTCAAGTCAATGGTAAGTCCTGTAAAAATTCTAAATGTTTATATACAATTTGGCAGTTTAGAATTAAAATAAATCTAATTTCAAAAATGAATCACCAAGTAGGTAGCTTCGGTTGTTATTAATAATTTTATATGACAGGAAAGTGTCTCTGGAATTTTAACTTCTTAAAACTAATAGTCCAAGCGTAAAGCTAAAACCCATATCAATCAATAGATTTATCAGTGACAAGAACACAACCTGAAATCCTGGGGTGACAAAAGCTCCTTAACAAATTATCTAAGGCGGAACCAATGTTTGGATTTATATGGCACCTGATAATGCTGTCTTAAAGGTGTGGCTGTGATATTTTATTGCAATTTGAATTCTAATTGGCAAATGAACCTAAAATTATCGTTTATATATCACCTACTTTTGTTTGTGATAGACCCAAAAATCTTTAAGTTTAATAAGTATTATGTGTCCATTGTTATATTTGATATTTAGATATGTCCAGCATATTAGCTGATCAATATGGCATTTGGACAAATGTACAGTTCTTAACATTGATAACTGTCATATTAGATGTTGTAGTATTCATAAAATTCCTATTTAATCCTATACCATCAACATGTTCTCTCGGAACTCCCCTATTTCACTTTTAGATATTGTCACTGATATACTTATTTACTTAGCAGCCAGAATACAATTTGGTACAGTGTATTAGCCTTATCATTAATAATATCTAATAAAAAGTTACAAATGCAATCATTTGTAGAAAAGTAAAAAACCTTTTGAATTCAATAGATGGCAGACCCATGATCTGTAAAAAGTCCATATACAGATATGGACTTTAAATATCCTAATAATTTTTCTTTAAAGATCTTTTTCTCTTTATTATTTTAATTTTATGTGCAAGTCAGTTATAGAGGATGGTCATACAGAAATTGCTGGTGATTTAGCAGTTTATTTATTGAAATGAGTTTATATCTTTATCAAAAATAAGCATTTTTTATTTATAGGCTTTCAAACTAATAGTTATATTCGTAACTGCCATAATGACTTTTTTATTTGGAAAATTATAAGTACTTTTTTTAAACATTTTTTTTAAAGTTATAAACAACATTTGGGAATCAAAAACTTAAAAAACATAAATCAATTCCCATTTTCAGAATGAAACTACAGGCCAGAAGTGTACACAAGTCACAAATCTTTATATATACAGGTTGTTTCAAGAAAGAGACACTTTGAGGACGTAAACAAAATCCAAAAACGCTTATTATTTTCCTTTCATTCATATGGTGGAAATAGATAAGATTATTAAGTTCAGATATCCATGTTTTATGTTGTGTTTTAAAATGTAGCAAAAACATGGATTTTATTTTGTTTATTTTCAAAATGCCGACATTTTAAAATATTTAACATTGAATACACCGAAAACTGATAATTTTACAGAAAATGTAACAGAAACAAAATACTATTCCCTTAAAAAAAAACTTCTTGGTTATTTACCACAATAGATTAGCCTAGAACCAAAATTTGTTTAGAACTCTTATAGATTAAAATAATGATACAAGTCCCCAAATGTCATCAAAAATACAAATGTAGCCCTTTAGCCATTTCAAAATAGCGAATGATTTGTATGTTTCCTGTTTTTTTGCCGATAACTTGGTTGTTATTTAAGCTGTGTAGAAATAAGATGTCTTTACTAAATCTAAAATTAATAGCTTATGTTCCTAAAAATTTATGATTTTTGAAAATATTTTTTATGAATACAGTATATAAAAATATTTTTTTACATTATCATCTACAAAATATAAGTATTAGCTGACTTACACTATCAGATATATGTACTTAATAGTTATTTATACTTATGATTGAGTGAAATAAAATTATATTGTTTGAAACTGAAATAATTATTTAATAAATTTAATAACAACTTACACTTGGCTACTTCACAAAAACATTGTGTTCAGAACTAAATACAGAGTGTAACAGGTTTGACAATACAAATTATTTTAGACTAATGAAGAATTGTCCTCAAAGTTTGTTGTAACCTAATATATGATTTTTTTTCACAGGACGTTTTGTTCTGACAGGCGTAGTATCATGGGGTGATGGCTGTGCTAAGAAAAACAGGCCTGGTGTTTACACTCGGGTATCTCACTACATCCCTTGGATTCAACAGAGCCTTAAAAAACTAGGAGTGTAAAATCTATTCATTAAAATACATTCAGAAAATTCAATGCGTTTGTGAGTACGCATAAACGGGTAATTGCAGCTCGAGTGGAGAAAAAAGTTGCAGTATTTCAAAGTTCTGCAGGAATAAAATAAGATTGGTAAGGATTTATTGGCAAGGTCTGTTTCCACCCAACATAGTTGAAAACTTTGTATCTGTGGTAATCAACATGGTAATGCAGAGACCAATTTGTTGTTTGTCATGTTTAACAAATTTCATAGTTATCCATTGTCATATGAACAGTTAGTGCAATTGAAATTTGATTTCAAGTTTCCACAATTGTTCATAAGTAATAGATTAATATGAATCGGTACAATCATAAGAGTTTAAGAATTTTGTTGGGTTACCAATGAATTTAATATGGTGAAAGTGTAGCAGAACTATAAACAAAATCCTTTTGAAGACAGGTTGTTCTTAAAATTACCATCAATTGATAATAAAAAATAATATCTGCTTCAGAATACATGGTTACTTAAAAAAGAAAAAACAATATAAAAGTTACAAGGTTTATAAAAGACTGATTTGCACTATAATTTTTAACCAATTGCTTAGCTATTAGACAATTTCTTTAACATATCTTTCACGAAATTCACGAATAATAATTGTTTATATGAATTCATCGACTTTACAATATTGTTATTGGAAATACAGGAGTTAGTACTAAATATTGGTTGTAAGAAAATATTTTGTTCCGTATTAGTCAACCAAAGGTTGTAAATAATTTAGTTATTGAAATGTAGTTATAAACAATAGGTACATACAACTATTTTAGGTTATAAAATAGAAAAAAATAAATAAATAAAGGAAATATAAATAATTTGCTTCTGTAAGAAACTCATTTAATTTTTAATATACATTTTAACATATAATTTAAGTAAGAATCAAAGTTTGAATGGTAAGAAATGTAAACATGACATGAATTCATGTACTTACTCGTTATATAGAACGGTTTCACTTTAGAAAATAACAGACATAAGCCGTCCATTTGAAATTTCTTTTGTTTAAAATAAAGACTAATATTTTTAGTCATCACAATTATCTCATAAACAATATATAAAAACATATAAAATTATAACACCAATGTTATACAATCTGTAAGCTTTGTAACCATACTTTTAGTGCAGTCATCTTCAACCTTTGTTTACTCTAGGTAACAGTGAAACCTCATTTAGCGGACACTCCCGAAACATGAATGTCTCTAATAAGTGGTAATTTTTTCTATGGAGCAAAACATTTTTCATTTTATGTTGTGTATACATCTAATTACCGGTACGATGAAATTACGATACATAGGCTTATCCTATACTTATCAACACTTATTGAAACTGACACACTTAACGGTCCTTAAAAATTAATAAACTTGTCTGTTGACTACATATCAGCCAATAATTAATGCTTAAAAACCAGCCTATATGTCACATGACAACAGTTTTTTTAGTAAGGATAGACTGTTGTATAAAACTAAAAAAGAAATGTTGCAGTGTACAAAGGCTACAAAAATTAATTTGTATACTACCACAAATTTTATATTTATAATTAAAATTAGCTTTGTTTGAAAACACCTGAACTTATTGAAAATGTGTGATATTTTCAAATACTTTATTTAATCTTTCTAGTATACAGACTCTTGTGGGCGAACAAAATATTGGTAACGATAAGTGTCCACATAAAAGAGGTTTCACTGCAAATCAGTCCTAACCGTAATATTGGCATTGCAAATGAATGAAAGGAAATTTTATATTTCGATACGGTTAGTATATTAAAATTAAATCATAATTACACAAGATTCAGTAAAATTTTGAACACTGTTTCTTTACAAGATTGTCAGACTAAACGTGTTTAAATTAAAATGTTTTTATTTTTGATCTACACTTTAGGTGTATATATTTTACACAATACAATTTTATGGTTTCCAATATTTCCAGTAATGTTTAGTTTCAAAATCTTTGTACAGCAACAGGCTGCGATTTGAAGATGCCTGCTTTTTTTTTCTCTTTAGCCTTATATGGCTGAGCACAGATTCATATCATGCGGCCCGTTTCTTCCTTGGGATTGAAATCTTCAAATTGAAATTAAATTATTTCCTTTCGTCCACAATACACAAGACCACTATAAGCATAAAAAGTCCACTTGAACAAAATTTGTCACTGAGTGAGTTCCGACTTCATTGTACGAAGTTTGTAACAGAACTGGATGCCTGCTTTAGAAAGTTTTGTATTCTGCATTTTAATTACACTATATTAAAACAGATATGGTTATATCAAACTAACACATAAGATACAACAAGGCTGTGATTATTAATAGCTAGTTTGTAATGTACTGTAGCCTTTATATGAATGTAAACTGTACAAATACTGTAATATTAATTAAGGAAGTTAGTTTTAAAGACTTATGAATAATAGAAATATACCAGGAAAGCTAACATTACTTTGTTCCAAACTGTCAGCACAAGTTATACTTTATATTGTACTGTTAAAAAGTAATTTAATAGTGTAATTTCAGTGTTTTGTTGTGTTTACAGAACATTTCATAAAAATGTTTTTGTTAATGTCTCATAAAAATTGCATAACTAATACCATGTAGTAATAATTTTAATAAGTATGTCAGAAGATCTCAAACTGTAATACAAATAAAGCACAACAGTATTTATTAAATTTATGATGTTTTATTTACTTTTAAATTGTGAAAAATCGGGTAGTTGTTAAATAATATTAGGATAAAAAATTATTCCATGATGGTTTAACATGTACTTAAAAAAGGATCCAATGTGTTGTGACCTCAGTATAATTTAATTATAATTTATACCTGTGTATCACATAAAGTGTGATGAGCGGCAGGTACTTTTGTGTTGCCAATACAGAAACAAATGCTGTCAAAATACAGAAACCTCGTGCTAGGCCTGCCTCTTTCCTGCCAGTTCCAGATGAAAAAGCAGTATAAGTCAAAGTGTGATCCCATTATATTGAATTACTTTTGAGTAATCATAAAGACAGTACAGTTATGACGTAAGGCCCTGTAGTTAGGGGATTAACCATCAGTGATCTACTAAAAATCTAAGTTTTCAATTATTAATATAAATAAGAACAAGCTTGTATGGTTGTAGCTGGTTTGATTCAAGGAAACAAGGTCGGTGTAATGTCTCGAGCATCTCTTTTATGCCGTCAACACTTTATCTTTGTGGTACATTAGAATCGTTACAATAAGCAACCTGACTCCATCAGTGTTAAACATGTAATCTCTTTATTTTCCGTAGTTCCTACATTTGCCGGTCTGCCAGATGACCTTTGGTATTACTTAGCCAATCATAATTAGTATACATATAACATAATATACATCACATCATTCTCTCCTCATAAATTGATACAAACCATTTTTTAATAAAACAAAACATATTTATAAATCATTGTAAAATAAAGCTTTACATTAGACAACTGTCTCAATATTAAAATATAAAGGCGAGTAAATATAAAAATCGTTTGGTTAGGTTACATCTGACAGTCTGAACATAACAATAATACAACTTTAAAAGAAGAACATTATTACCTTAATTCTTTAGGTTAACAAAAACACAAACTAAATGAAAACAAAAACAAATTATAAATCTAAAATTTTTTTTCTTAATCTATTTTTTATAGGATACCTTCTAATGACAACAGGTGTTGTATCATCCTGTACATTTGAAGTACCTTGGTCAGTAGTTGTTTCATTAGGAAGAACAATGCTTGACTTAGATGAACCTAAAGTTTTATCATGTTCTGGCAACTTCAACAATTCGTGAGATTTTGTTTCAGGGCTAGACGTCAATGAATCTATAATGGGATTATCTTGATTTATGCTCTTTTGACCATTAAGTGGCAAAATTTGATCTGCGTGACGTTTCCAAACTGTTTCACTGTTATCTAACCTTACTTCATAAGATACAGGGCTTAAAGGTTTTATAACATCCCTTTACACCATTTTTTATCTGAACGATAATCTCGTACTAGCACCTTATCCCTTTCTGCAAAAGTTGTTAAACGTTTACCAGGAAAATAATCCTTTAGTTTTTGTAAATTTTGAGATACTTCTAACTTTCTATTAGGTCGCAATAAGTCAAACCTTGTTCTTAATTTTCTCCCGAACATTAATTTTGAGGGAGTTTCACAAGTAGTACAATGTTGTGAATTACGGTAATCAAACAGAAACCTATCAATAGCAGTTTCTACATCTATATTATTTTTAATAGCAATTTTAACACATTTTTTTACTGTACGTACAGCATTTTCAGCTGCACCATTTATAGATGGGTGGAACGGAGCTGTAAAGTTATGTTTTATTCCATTATTAGTCATAAATAAAGAAAATTCTTTTGAAGTCCACTGAGGACCGTTATCTGTTACAAAAACTACAGGTAATCCATAACGAGAAAATAGTTTTCTTAGTTGTGTTATTGTGGCATTTGAAGTAATGTTGTTATACATAGGAATTACTTCTATGAATTTTGAATAAGCATCTATTACTATCAAATACATTTTGTTACCTATTGGTCCAAAAAAATCTGCATGTACACGTTCCCAAGGAACATTAGGAATGTTCCAATGATGCAGTGTGAACTTTGGAGGAATAGGTCTACTTTCATGACAAAACGAACAAGTATTTGATAGGTTTTCAATGTCTTTATCAATACCAGGCCACCACATGGAAGATCGAGCAAGACTTTTCATTTTTACAATACCTAAGTGATTCCTATGAAGTTCAAAAAGTAAATTTTGTCTTAAAGAAACAGGAATTACAGCTCGGAACCCCCACATTAGACATTCACTTTCAACATTTAGTTCATCTTTCCTAACTTCATAAGGTTTTAAATCATTATTTTCCACTTTATATGGCCAACCATGTAAGACATAATCAAGAACATTTAACAAAATTTTATCATTTTTCATTTCACTTCTCAAATTCTTACAGCTAATTGGTACACATCCAGATTGAATAAATTTCAAATAATCATAATCACAATTATTGTTATCATCATTAAGCTTAAGAGGTAATCTTGATAAACCATCAGCGTTACCATGATCAGCTGATTTAATATAATTTATGTCATAATCATATGCACTCAAAAAATATGCCCAGCGTTGCAATCTATTGGCCGCAATTTGTGGGATACCTTTTTTCTTTCCGAATATACTCAACAATGCTTTATGGTCTGTATGAAGAGAAAAATGTCTACCATACAGGTATTGGTTAAATTTTTTTATACCGAAAATTATTGACAATGCTTCTTCTTTATCAGTTTGACTATAGTTACATTCTGCTTTAGACATAGTTCTGGAAGCAAATGCTATGGGTTTTTCTTCTCCGTTTGGATACACATGAGATAAGTCACAACCCAGGCCATGAAAACTTGCATCACAGGACAATTTAAGCGGCATATTTGGGTTATAGTGAGCTAAAAAACTAGCAGAGGTCATTAACCTCTTAATTTTATTAAATGCATCATCACATTCTTTTGACCAACACCAGTTAACAGACTGACGTAGTAAATTATATAATGGGTGTAGTATAGTTGCTATATCAGATACAAAAGATCCATAGAAATTTACAAGGCCAATAAACGCTTTTAATTCAGATACATTATTCGGAATTAGAGCTTCAGAAATAGCATTGACTTTATTTTGATCTGTATGTAACCCTTTACTATCAATTATATATCCTAAATAACTAATAGAGTTTTTAAAGAGTTCACATTTACTTTTTCTAACAGTTAAGCCACACTCTTTTAATCTTTTTAAAACTTGTCTCAGTTTAAACAAATGATCTTTTACACTTTTTCCAGATATCAATATGTCATCTTGAAATGCTACTACACCATCTAAGCCTAATATCATTTTTTCTACAATTCGTTGAAATATACTTGGTCTTGAGGCAATACCAAAGGGGATTCGAGTATATGAAAATAACCCTTTGCTAGTTGAAATAGTTGTTAATGCTTTAGATGAATTATCAAGCAAAACTTGTTGATATGCATCTTTGAGATCAATTTTACTAAATATTTTACCTTCTGAAAGACGAGCAAATAAGTAATCTGTTCTAGGCAAAGGATATCTGTCTCCTTTAACATTGGATTTAGAGTGACAGAAAAGTCACCACAAATGCGAATACTCGAATCAATTTTGGGAATTGCTACAATTGGTGTTCCCCAATCACTTAATTCTACAGGTTGCAATATACCTGAGTCTACTAATCTAGATATTTCTTTTTCAACTCTATCAACCATAGAAAAAGGAACTACTCGTGGTTTGTGATAAATTGGGTAACTATTTGGCTTTAATTGCAACCTTATTTTACCTTTTGTATAAGTTCCCAATTTATCAGAAAACACCTGACTAAATTCAGTAAATATTTGTTCAGAATATAATTTAAAATTATAATTTGGATCATCCAAATTATGCTTATTCATGTTATTTAGACTTAAATGCAAATTAAAACTTTCTAGCCAGTCACGTCCCAACAAAGGTGGACCTCCATTAGTGATTACAAATAATTTTAACATTTTAAAAATTTGGTTACATTTGGCATTCACTTTTATAAAACCTAATGGTTTAATATCACGTCCATTATAAGACTTCAGTGCTAAATTTGTATGTAATATTTTTAAATCTTTAAACTTTTTATAAAATAACTTATCTGAAATTGCAGATATAGGACTTCCTGTATCTAGTTCCATATTCATTGGTTTACCTTCAATTTCAACCTCAAACAAAATAGGTCTAGTTATAGTGCTATTTTTGCTATCATTAAAATTACACTGATTAATTTGAAACATACCTTCATTGACATCATTAACTTGATTATAATGCTGTTCCTCATCTGAACATTCATTGCTTAAACTAACCTCTGTAAGGTTTATATTGTGATGCCTTCCTTTAGGCCTGCATTTAAAACTTGATGGCGTACCTTTACGTTTACACACATTAGACAAATGACACTTCTGATTACATTTAAAACATGTATATGACAAAAAACAACAATTAGAAGTTACGTGATTACTTCTACCACAACAGTTACAATAAAGTTTGTTATAACTGCATGGTATGCTTGTGAAGGTTAGGTGGCTTTTGTTGACTTGTAATTGTAGAACTAGGTGTAGAGTTGGATCCAGTCTTTTTGTGATTCCCAAAATCCTTTGAAGTTTTGTATTTAGAAAAATTCAAGGAGTTATCCCAGTCCAACGTTGATGTAGAGTTGCGGTGTTCAAATCTGCGGTTTCGAGAGACATTGCTATTTCAACTGCCTTCTTGAATGTTAACTTTTCTGTCTCAGTAAATAGCCTTTTCTTTACACTGTCACTTCGTAGGCCAGAAACAAATTGATCCCTTAATGAGATGTCGCGGTTTTCGAACAAACAGTCCTTAGCTCCCCTTTGTAAGGCAATTACAAAATCCGAAACATTTTGGTTTTCAGCCTGCCTTATTTGTTGAAATTTGTATCGCTCTGCTATTTCGGAAGGTTTTGGATGCAAATGGTTGAGCATAATATCGTTTAATTGCTCAAACGTTTTACTACCTGGTTTGGCTGGTTGACATAAATCATGTAGGATACCAAATGTTTTTCTACCGCACAAAGTTAACAGAACACTTGCTTTTTTCTTAGGATCTACTATGTCGTTTGAATTAAAAAACTGTTCTAATCGTTCCACTTATATTGCCCAATTTTCAGAGCCTTCGTCAAATTCTGACATGTGACCAATGGTAACCATATTTGCACTTTAGGCCTAGTCAATTTTTAGAATTCACAAACCAACAAAAAATAGACCTAACAAAGTCTTTTTAATAAAGTTATGCACAAAATCTGTTTGATTTAACAATTATTTTGACTAAATTATATAGGGGAGAATGGGGGAATCCCGGTAGTCAGGTAGCCCCGGTAGGTTGTGTATTGCCATTCTGACAATATTCTTTCAATGTCTGATGGGTGCTGCGATATAGTGGCGTTCTGGTGAACTAAAATTGCAAACGCCGCCATTACCGAGTCAGTAGTTTTGGTTTGACGACGCTCTGAATTTTCAGGATGTGTTTATTATAATTTTTGCCTGTTTTCAACTCATTGTAAGTACCATTTGCTTTTAAATTCAATTATTGTTACAAATACCATATGTGGTATATTTTGTTAGCTTCAATTTAATGTAGTATTCGTATAGTTTTAAAACTTCTGTCAGGGCCTTTAGGTTAGTTTTCGTTAACCAGACCTTTTGGGTAATCCCGGTAGATCACGATGGGGTAATGGCAGTAGCTTACCGGCGCTCCCCTAAACAGACGGTAAAACTATAATAAGCCAAATAATATATTTTTTTACGTTAGGCATAGGCTAATACATTTTATGGCTCTGTTGCAGATGCCAAGAAACTATAAACGTAAGACTACCAGGGGGAGCTGGGGGGAAGAAACCCTAAAAGAAGCTTTGAAAGCAATAGAAAATGGATCATCAATAAATGCAGCTAGCAAACTATTTCAAATTCCATTCAGCACTCTTCAAGAGCGTAAACAGAAGTCTAAACAGACAAAACCTATGTTAGGGCGCAACAGCACCTTTTCCTTGGAACAAGAGGAGGCTCTAGCTACCAGAATCAAATATTTGTCTAATATTTTCTACGGATTGTCAACTCATGAAGTAAGGCGAGTGGCTTACGAGTTCGCGGAGAAAAATAATATACCTCACAGATTCCCACAAAATGAGCGTTTGGCAGGCCGAGACTGGCTATATAATTTCTTGAAACGGAATCCCTCTGTGGCTACCAGAAAACCCGAAGCTACGAGTATCAACAGAGCTACTGCTTTTAGCCGTGAAAATGTAAAATTATTTTTTGATAATTTAGAACAGGTTTATGGGAAAACTATATATTCAGCAGATCGCATATACAATGCAGACGAGACCGGAATAACTACCGTTCAAGAACCTGGTACCATTTTGGCTACAAAAGGGAAAAAAAGAGTAGGATCCGTTACGAGTTGGGAGCGGGGTAAACTTGTTACGGTAATGTGTGCGATGAGTGCGGCGGGAAATTTTGTACCCCCCATGTTTATTTATCCGCGCAAAAGGATGAGTCCCTTGCTGAAAAAGGATGGTCCACCATGTGCCATATATGAATGTTCCCCTAAGGGCTGGACAAACGAAGGCCTATTTGCAACCTGGCTTAAACATTTTGTACAGCATACAAAATCGACTGTGGATAATCCAACACTATTAATATTAGACAATCACAACAGCCGTACAACTCTAGAGGCTTATGATATATGTAAGGCCAATGGAGTCACCATAGTGTCATTACCTCTGCACTGCTCCCACCGACTTCAGCCTCTCGACGTTACGTTTTATTCACCCCTTAAAGGGGCATTTAAAGCAGAGTGTGACCGGTACATGAAATCCGAGAGGCTGGTAAGAATTACCCCGTATGAATTAGCAGGTCTTTTTAACCATGCATATTCAAGAGTGGCAACCGTTGGAGTTGCTGTGTCGGGTTTTAAAGTAACTGGTATTCACCCTTTAAACCCAAATATGTTTTCCGATGTTGACTATTGCGCTGCAGATGCACTTTTAGATGGACCAAACCTGACTCTTCCAGTTGTTGAAAATGACGAGGTGGAAATAGAGACCAGGGGAGCAGCTTCAGTGGCACTGAGCAGTGCTGAGCACCAATCCTCACAGCCAGAGGTCAGTGACCAAGTTTTGAATGTCACATTTGAGGACCTAATCCCCCTTCCATCAACGTCTTCTGCTCCTGCAAAATTCAAACCAAGGGAAAAGCAAAAATCGTCGATTTTGACGTCAACACCTAAAAAGAAAGAGTTAGAAATTGCAGCAGAAAAAAGGAAGAACAAGGAATTAAAAAAAGAAAATGCAGAACTAAAGAAACGAACAAAAGATCTTTTTCGTCAGTTAGATTTACCAATGCCTACAAAGTCTATTAAAAAAGAGAAGGCGGTTCAAAAAAAGAACTTCAAGCCTAAGAAAAATAAAAACAAGAAGATTAAGAAAGACTTCTCAGACTCTGACGATGAAGATGCAAATGGGCCTATTGACGAAAGAATTCTTTGTGACGATGATGAAATGGATGATTTACCAGGAACTGAAAATGAAAACACATGCTTTGTATGTGGTGAGTTTGGTCAAGATGGAGAAATATGGTACCGATGTACAGGCTGTGGCATTTGGGTGCATTCGTTGTGTAGTGCAGCGGATTCACCAGAGGCATTCCTATGTGACAAGTGCATTAAGGGCTAATATGACTGTCCCACTTAGTAGATTAAGATTTTTTATCATGTAATATCATAAAAAAATATCATTTAATATCTTAGATTCTAAAATATATTTTTCCATTACTCTTCAAATGCAATTAATACACGCAAAGTCTGATTGTTAAGACTGACATTTATTCAACTTATGTTCCTAATATTGTTATAGTATTTCTTATAAATAAAGAGAATTGAGTGTTTTTATAACAAAATTGTTTATTATTTATTACATCCTCTAAAATAGGGAGTCAAATAGCTATTCAATATAACATTTTTATATAAAACATTTTATCCATATAAAATACATGGCCAAATACTCTACTGTCATTACCCCAAGGGTCGGGCAATACCGGTAGATGTAATAGACATAGTTGTTATTTTTTTATATTTTGTATTTAAGTGTTAGACATGTAAGATATTTATGGTGTAAACTAGACATTCTAATCTATAAAGGAAGATATAAATAATATGTTTGCATTCGTTGAATGGCATTTTGTGAGGGGAATTGCTTAACGTACCGGCATTCCCCCATTCTCCCCTACTTTTTACAACTTAGTTCACAGTTCAGAACACGTTCAGACAACTTAAAAAACATAAATTTCACTCGGACTAGATGACTAGACTTATGCCTACCTTGAGTTCTTAACACAATTAATTTCTTCTTTGAATTTAATTCCATCCCATCCTCGTCGGTATGTAATGTCTCGAGCATCTCTTTTATGCCGTCAACACTTTATCTTTGTGGTACATTAGGATCGTTACAATAAGCAACCTGACTCCATCAGTGTTAAACATGTAATCTCTTTATTTTCCGTAGTTCCTACATTTGCCGGTCTGCCAGATGACCTTTGGTATTACTTAGCCAATCATAATTAGTATACATATAACATAATATACATCACAGTCAGCATAAAATTGCCAACGGCAGCCTAGTTTTGTAATTTGTTTTGAACACACTAATTTATTTAATAATTAATTATATTAGTTCTTAAGCTGGCTAGACCCAAATTAGTTTCATAAACTTTCGGCAAATTTGTGCCAGTTGTACTAACCTTGCATAGATATACGGGTATCTAAGATTAATTCTTAGGCTACAAAGCATTATTTTGCAAAGTGAAATTGTAATAATACAATTTCTTAATCACTCAACTCAATTCTACGGCCCTAAGTGTTTAGTAGTAAAAAATATTTACAGTTTTTTTTTTTCATGTAGAAAGTTGTAAATTTGTAACATTGACACGAAAACTAATTTTAAATTATTGGTTTGTTTAAGTTTGGTCTTACTCTAATGGATTTTTATATATAAAAATAATTGTGTACAGTGAAAATATTTATGATTCCTTATACCTAGGTTTTGCTAGGAACACCAGTCATGTCGATAAAATTATACACAATTGAACACTAAATCCTTTCAATATAACGATATTATTAAACTATGTATGATGGGGTGAAGGATTTTGTACAAATTCTGGCATGCTTTTTGGATAACTCTAAGAGACTTT
Organism: Philaenus spumarius; assembly: GCA_018207615.1. NCBI lineage: Eukaryota > Metazoa > Arthropoda > Insecta > Hemiptera > Aphrophoridae > Philaenus > Philaenus spumarius. Next base: position 46,117 of record JAGFPH010004688.1, read on the forward strand.
CTGTAAGAAGTGTCTACACAGCATCCATTACATACAATGTCGTCCACTATTACCTGGTATGAATAATAGAAACTTGAACTAGAAAGCGGACCAATCTTAAAAAGTATAGTGCGAGTTCTGGTTGGTTCAGATTTTGGTGAAACCTTGTTGTACCGCAATCTCGATTAGGACATTAAATTTGTTCTTTAAAAAAGAAAAAATTACAGTATTGGTTATTTAGCCATAATATATATAAATTACTGTATTTGGGAGTAATAAATATATACTAACAGCTGGTGAAAAATTAGACAGATAAAATACAATAGATTTATAGCTAGCTACATTTATTACTATACCAATGCATTTAGTACTTACGATTCAAAGAATAAGTTTACTTGTGTCAACACTGGTTAGAGCTGTCTCAGCTAACTTAACACGTTCCTTTAACTTGACTGCTTCGTCAGACTCGTCCTTCACATTTCTGAGCACAAAATGATGCAAAAACAAACGTAAACTTTCTCTGAACATACGAAGTTTAGGAGGCTTAGATACTCTAGTGAACACAGCAACCATTGTTTCTTCACAGTCATGAAGTAATGTGGTCAGCAAGAGTTGGCGCATTAATTTTACACAGGGTTTGTCCATGTCTGAGAACTGCACAACCTGGTCATAGAAACCATACATCTTCAGTAAGAGGTCTGGGTTAATACAGGGTTTACATGGCATATTTTAAACAATTTAAACTAAAAGGGGCAAGACCCAGTATTCTAATTTGCCTAAAACTAACTATATAACTCAAACAAAATTACTAAACCAACATTAATATCTAACAATACATTTGTTTCGTTAATATATGCCCTAATTTATTATTTTTAATTATATTATAGTAATACTTATTACAAAAAGTTTCCTAAACATCTACTGGGTTTAGTTTTGATACATTTTCCAACAATTCAGAATAATATATATATAAAAAATTCCTCTAAACAATGCTTAACC
>JAGFPH010004688.1:72680-95929 GCA_018207615.1 Philaenus spumarius
AAATAGGCCTTTATGGGCTTTGGGGTTTGAAAAACTTATTTGTTTGCATTTGTTTTATTTATATGTAGCCTATCCTTTTTATTTTATTTTATTAAAAGTTTGTAATTCAGAAATAGTTTATAGAGTATTAAATTCCCCCTCAAAACACCTCCTGTCCAAATACCTTTCAGTAGATCCTCCAATGTTATCTTCAGTTCTGTTAAGTATTTGCCTTTATGAATCATAGTTTTGATAAGTTTTTTCAAATGTTCTGAGTAACTAGGATCGTACTGTGGGATCTTAGACATGTTATTGTTCTTAACTGCAAGTAAAATGTCCAACATGAATCGCACACGGGTACTGTAAAGGAAAAACATTATCAAAACAATACTTATTTAATCCTGACATGCAAAACAGACTTAACCTAGCCTATTCCAAACTAATCAAAGCCCTTCTTGCTGTACGTCTGTTGATTGATTCACTTCACCAGTAAACTAGTCAATGTCTGATCTATTGTAACTTCTAGACAGTAGCTCAGAAATTGTATAAAGTCTCACATGTTCAACCTCCTTTTAGGTAAAATTAATTAGGGAAACTTGACATAATCTTGCAATTGCCTCTCTTTAGGCAATTCAAATTAATTGAACATAATTATGTTACTCGTTTTATAGTATGCGCCTACCGGCAGCAATATTTAGGGCTAATATCTACCCGATTTTTATTTCATTCACTTATTCTTATCTGCGGATGAAACCTAGAATACCTGCAATTACTTCATATTATTAAATGTGGTATTATTTTAGAATAAATGACATTTAGTGTAAACACATAATAAATCATAATACCTATTTTTTTTGTAAAAAAAACTTAACAAAAGTAATTATAAAAATTAAAAATAGTTTCTTATAAATTTACTTCTTTTATTTTAATTGACTCACTTGTTGCGAAGTTCAGCAGATTCGTTTGCTTTTTTCTGCAGTCGCAATATAAGATCTTTGAGAGCAAGAGGATCATCTTTACGTAGGCTAAATCCTACATTGCGCAATACTAGAAGAATAAGCTCAACCTCTTTTTCACAAAATTTATCGCTTAATTTTTCCAATATGTTATACATCAGAATGGCATTAAATACCTGAAAACATATATATCCTTAAAGAATATTATAGAATTAGAGAACAATTCAAGATTTTAGAAATTAAATTGTGAAAATTACCAAATTAAAAACTTTCAAATTTACCAGTAGATAACTAGTCAAAATGGTTAAGATAAAATGCGGCTACGTATTCTTTTAAATTTGATGTCATTGTGTTTGTGATATGAAAATTTGTATCCATTAAATGCACATTTTAAATCAGCCTGAAGATGCGGTCTGTCTAACATAAAACCATGTCATGGAATTAGTTTTGAGTATCCACTCACATATGCTCGTAAGTACACAACTTTACTTTATAGAGATAGAAAAAAAGATGGAACAACTTTGAGTGTTTTTCTCTGTAATGCACTAAAGTATTTATTTATTACAGAGATCTTGATTAGCCTACTAGATCCGAAATTACCTTAAAATTATAAAGATGTGAAATAATGAGTACAACATTATCTAAACTCTTGTCTTCAACAATTTGTCCAGCACTGTACATTTCATCAAATTTTTTCACAACTGATTGCAGAAAGTGAGCACCTGTCAACATATAAACACAATAAATTAGTCAAAGTTAATGTTACTAAAATAGATTGTTTATTGAAACCTAATAATTAAAATTCTGTTTTTGTACATCCAGGTAAATAATTAATTTAAATGCACAAGCTGTGTATAAAAACTTAGTACCGTCAACTAGGGTAACTTTGGCCCAAATCTTGGAAAAAGATAGTTTGATCTACTATTGGTTACCAAATAGAGCTATCGATTTAGTTCTTGTGGTAAACATTAAAAGTAAAATTTTCAAAATACACGTTTATTACTTTTGTAGAATATTTAGTTTCATTTTATTTTATCCCCAACTCATTGTACAGTACCTACCTACATAAACCCATAATTATAATCATAACCATTTCTGGGTCTTATAACACAAATAACAGAGCGTTTGCTGAAATAGGCCTAATGTCGGGCCGACCTAAACGTGAAACTTTTTTAAAAGTGTTTTACGTGTGTTTTTTAAATGTGTTTAAGTGTGTAAGTGGATATTGTGAGATAAGAATTCTTTGACAATGACATTTGTGGTGTCGAAACCGCGGTCAGACGTGTTCTGAACCAAACACGGACTGTTTGAAGGTTAGTAAAATAATAAATATTATTATTATTTAACAGTCCAGGAAATAGGACAATAAAAACATGAACTTCTTTCATGTAACAAAACATGGTATAGTACGTACTTTCTAACAGAAATGCTTGGATTGAACTTTTTTTAAATCTTTACCCATTTCATAACCATTCCATCACTCATTGCACTGTCATTAAACCTTAATGATCTGCCTTTGAATCTCAGCGGTTTATCATATTCAGAAATCAGATAAAAGACTGCATCTGCAATCAGCCAGTTTTTATTTTGACTTACACATTAAAAACAATCAAGACAAAACAATACTTATTTTCGGTTGAAATTGCAACAATGGAAGATATCAGAAAAGCTAGTGTGCATGCATCAGACAGGTATCGCAGAGCTGTGGCAGTATTGACTCAAAACAGTACTTATTTTGTTCACACACCTTGTACAATATCTTATTCCAGCCAACTTTGAAACTATTTGAACTTGGATGACTTTTATCAACGTCAAATAAGTAGTAAAAAAACTAAAAAGTACAAGGTCAAATTGAGATGTTGGACAATGACAAATTAAATACCATTTTAAACAACAAGCTATGCAAATCAAAACAAATTATTTAATCATCTAATTTGTTCAATTAGTTTTGTTCAACTAAAATCTTATTGCAGTTAATTAAAGGATTTCAGAGAACTATAACTACTCAGATGTTGTAAAAAGTCAGTTTATTCATTTTAAAATATAACTAGAATATTGCAATCATAAAAATTGTCAAATTAAATGATTTTGTACTGTATTCAGTAAATGTAAACCAAGAGTATCAAAGGGAATAACTTATAATATTATATAGAAATTGGTTCAGATAACTTACAGACTTGGTTAAGCATTGTAAGCAAAATACCGAGTTTGACTCGTGTAATGCCACACTAATTCACCAGCAAGTAGAAATAGCAGGATTACAGTTTAAAAACACTCTTTTCATTGGAGCAGAAAATGTTTTCTGTATGTTTTGGATACATGAAATAAAAATTCTGTAGTTGCAGATCAACATAATTTTGGTACTCAGTATGGTGAATGTCCTAAAAACATTTTCTTTTGGTACAATCATTTTGTTGAGACGGGTTGTTCTGTGAAAAAAAATCCATGACCATTTCGCCCCCCAGATATTAATCATTTAGATTTTCGTAGTGGTTTCTTTAAAGATCACGTGATTGTTCTTTCTTTACCTGAGTTGAGAAATCTAATTTACAGCACAGCTGCAAGTGACACTTGATCTAATACCTGCAGGTTTGCAGTTGAAATTTACTTTAAGTGTGATGTCTGTCATATTTATAATTAATGGTAGTAAAACGGAAACCAAAATAATTGTTTTACTTTAAATTATATTTTAATCACTTCTGTAACTCATGTAAATAAAATTGTATATTTAGTCACTTGGATGTAAAGTATTTATGGACATATTCTATATTGTTAATTACAATATAAATATAAAATATGAAAAGTTATTAGGTCTAGAAGCTAGATTTTATTTTGGTTGCTTATTATTTGCATGGTTATACTATATATTGCATAAACTGCAATTAATAATAAGGATAATAAAACAAAAATTCATTCAATCTAATTTAGTCTAAAATCAACATTGCACAAACAATCTTACCAACTTCCATTCCAACATTGGCATGTAAAATTGCCATTAACATGGCATGCTCCAAGACAAGCCTTTCTGATGTTAAAGTTGGTGCTATTAACGATTCAAAAATCAATGCAGTCAAAGTTTCATTCATATCATTTCTGCTGTTTTTCATGTACAATTCATCTATCTATAAGCACACAATGACAAATGTATTTATTAAAAGCCAAAACTTTCCAACACTAAAACTAAACAACATTGAAATTGTTTTCAATAAATAAAATACATGATCTTTGATACTATCAAACTTAACACTCATAAAATGGAAAAAACGTACAACTGAACAAGTATCAATTTAATATGTAAGCAATAACAATAATACATTTTATAGAATAAAAACTAAACATTTTAAAACAAATAAATGAAACGTTACCTGGCTGGAAATACTGTGCATATTATTTTCAGCAAGACGATTTAGTAATCCTTTCAATTGTTTACGTAAGCGAGACAATTCTTCTGCTCTTTTAGCATCACCTGAATCTGCCTTTGATCTTAGATGTGGAGGTATGTATTTTCCTGTTGATGCCTGTTAACAATAATTATCAAAATAAATTCTAGTAAAAATATAGGCTACTTAACTATATTACCTATACAACTAGTAAAAGACTAGTTGTATAATACAAATCATGCTCATAAAGCAACAGTGAAAAACATATCAATTAAAATATAATTTGATCAATGTACCTGTACTACATTTCCTTTTTTGTCTCTTGTTCTACCATAGATATCTTCCCACAATTCATCTCCCTTTTCTTTGCTGCCATCTTCTTCAAAACCATTACTATTTTCTCCATCAGAAAAACCACTGTTTTCTTCAGCAGAAAGATCACTATTTACTTCATCAATATCATCACTACTACTGTTTTCATCAATATCATCAATGTTATCTTCATTAAAGACATCATTATTTTCTTCTTTACCATCACTAGGCTTATTTTCTGCCTTTCTCTTCTTATTTCTATTTGTTTTACCTATTTCATTAGATGCATTTCTTTTTCTATTTTTGTTTTGTAGTGATGTTTCTTCTTCGTACTCATCATCAGTTTCTGAATATTCACTTGTCGGCTCTAAATCACTTTCGCTGTTTGTATTTTCTGTTGGAGTATTCTCAATTGAATGAGACATTGTTTCTTTAGCAAAAGTAACTTTCTTCTTGTTAACTTTTTTTTGTTTATCTTTGGTTGGTTGAATCTTTGACTGTTTATTTTTTGAAAAGGTTTTATTTGTTTCCTCACTAAAACTTTCTTCGTCACTAAACATATCAACATCTTCTTCTAAATCATCAGAATCATAGTCTTCAATTTCTTTACTTTTGTTCTTAGACACTGCTCTCAGAATTTTATTTTTTCCTGTTGAAATTTTTTTAGTTAATTTTTTTGTTTTCGGCACTTTGCTTTGATTTGATACTTCATCATCACTATCACTGAAATCATTTTCTGCTTCTGTGCTTTCATCATCACTATTAGAACCAAATTTTTCATGTTTTTCTTTTCCTATTTCTTTCATTTTAACTTGCTTTCTTCCAGTCACTATTGCAAAATCATCCTCAAATTCTGATCCAGATTCTTGTAAGTTCATTTCTGTTTTGGCTACTCCTTGAAGTTTTTCCGAATCACATACCTCAAGTAAATCTAACATTTAGTTAAGACAAACAAAAGTAATACATTGATTATATTTAGATATCTAACAGATTAAAATGTATAAACTGTTTATCCCCGAACACAATTTAATTGCTATCATGTTAGGCAGAGAGAAACCTGGAGGGAATATGGTATTTATGTAAATAACAAATAAGATATAAACTACATGTAGGCTATTCAAGTTAATAAGTTAATAAGTGTGGTACAATTGCAAGAAAGCGGATACCTATTTTTTAATTAAATTTTTATAAACTCTCAAGAGCAAACTTAATTTGAAGATACAACATACATCCCAAAATGCATAACATTAATTTACAAGCAAGTCATAAGATTGAGTATATACTATATACACTAAAACTTATTTTAAAATCATAAACTTGAAAACCAAAAATAAAAAATGTGTTCAAAATTTTATTTTTTATTTCATGCAATAGGCCTACATATTATCATTACAATATTCAATAAAATAATTTGATCATGCAGCTGAACCGCTGATGTGAATTGAACGAATTTCAATCCTATCAAAAGCTGCTTCGTTTCGCAAGGAGTGCAAGGGTTTAGCGGACTCCGCCATCTGGTCCCAGTGAAATGAAGGAAAATAATGATCTAGTGCTGACAAGATCACTGAAAATAAACTGAAGAAGCTAACCCAGCAGGTGTTCCACCCAGGACTCTTTAACAGACCGCGATCATCCTCTCTCGGTGATATATCACCAACAAACCATAAAAGGACAACAGCTGTAACACACTTACCCAGAAAGGAACATTTTTACCAGCAATGGCAGGAAGAAATACAGGCAAGAGAACGACTTGAAACACATCAAGAATTGCAGAATGTGTGATTTGCAGAAACACATCAAAGAATTGGAAGTAAAAACTCGTTGCAGCAACGCAGAAGTGACCAACTCACCTGCATCAATCTCACCTGGTGCTGGTGGCGATATTCAATATTAAACTGTTGAAGAACAGTTAGAAAAAGTACAGACTGGATTCTAAAGATGAATAATAAAAGGCCAGTTAAAAAGCGAAATGCCCACGAGAGTCTTGAATTCCTCAGTGTGAGCCTGAAACTAAAAGACACAACACCACAGCAAAAACCAGCATCTAATAGCAAATCTTTAGGTGTAACTTCCATGGGGGGGGGGGGGGGTACAGCGGTACTAATAAAAAATAACATCCAGCATCATGAAGAGCCGGAGACTATAAAGCAAACATTACAACTGACTACTATTAATATTTAAATGAAGAATAGAGACTTCAAAGTTGCTACCATTGAATATTGCTGCCCCCATAGGTCGTCCCTAAAAAGATATTAATATTTCAATATCTTCAAGACACTGGGAAACTACTACATCATTATTGGGTACTTCAACGCCAAACATACTCAATGGGGCTCGAGACTAATCACCTCAAAAGGTAAAGAGCTTTACCAGGCGGGGTGTAACTACAATTGCATATTTATCTCTTCACGATCACCAAAATACTGGCCAACTGATCTAATGAAAATACCAGACTTAATTGACTTTTTTGTCAACAAGGGGTTATCAAGCAATCATATGTATGCTGAAGGTAATGATGATCTCTCGTCAGATCATACTCCTGTGATTTGTCAGTCAGTGAATATATTCTTAAAAAACAACAACATCCCAGACTCACAAATAATTAAACTAACTGGAACAAATTCAGAACTGAGCTTGAGAACTGTATTGACATTGAGCTACCAGTGCTGAGTGCGAGTCAAATAGATCAAGAAATTGAACAATTTGTTGCCGACGTACAGGAAACAGCGGAAAATAGTACACCAACTGTAAATAAAATCCATCAAGTTGCAACAACCTATCCGGCCGATATCATGACGTAGCGGAGCTACTTATATTTTCAATAAATAAATTCTTCGTGAGATTCCCCGGCATCGTATATACAGTCCAGCGGAAAATCAAAGTTCAAATCACCGAGCGACTTCTTGGCCCTTAAAAGGGCCTACTTCAGTCAGCGACTTGCGATTTTCCCGTAAATGCCTTTTACGGGAAAACTCGCCTAAACGTCCTCAGAGCTTCACTCTATTACGTCCCCGGTCGGTATATTATCTGTCTGGCGAACATAGGCATGTTCGACCGCCAAGGACACGATGATATCGGCCGGCAATCTTCTATAATCTACGTTTGCTTTCCTCGGAAGTTGACACCTCATCTTCCGAGAAAGATACTAGCATTATTGCCCCACAACTTTCTCAAGGACCGTTCCGACTACGCACTGCAGATGTCTGGGATACGTCGACACATTCACCCGCCAAGGACACTGCGACATCACTGCGAACGGCTCCTTCACTTCTACCGTAAAACTTCTCCCCGCCGACAAGACCTTGTCTTACGGGAAGGGAAAGTTGTTCGGTAATCTCCCGCGAAACATTGATTGTAATATCTCAATAATTATCTAGTAAATTCAGTTCCCCAGTCACGTTATATATTTAGTGGCAACCGTAGAAACGTTTGAGGAGCAAAAAACTAAATATATTAACTCTCAAACGGCCGAAACAACGACTTCAAACTTTCTCGGCGTTCATCGCACTACGTCCGACAAAGTTACAATCTCCCGCGAAACTTCTGACGAAAATATTCTAAGTCCCCACGCGAACTTAAGAACTTGCAACCGCCAACTTAAGAACGCGCCAACAAACATCTTTACAGTGGTTCGGAACTCGGCAACATTACTCCACGGTGATTTGCCGACTACGTTCCACTAAGTGTGAGATTTCGCTGGTTGTTATTAAACAGATGCTGTCTTCCACCAAGACTACAGTCTTGCCAATTTGCTAGGCTTTTCGCTGGAGAACTGTATATATACGGGGGGAAATAGTCCAAAATGGTTATCTGCGTTCACCACCAGACCAAGCGAACATCACCTAGCGAACTACCAAGCCAACTACCAAGCCAACATCGAGCCTACAACTGCCTTCCAAGGGAAAACTGAAGTCTTCACGCTAGAGGTACCTTGCCTAGACAGGATACGGACTTTGGCCGGACTAGTTGCCAGGCGCACCACAAATTGGCCGGACTAGTGCCACCGGAGAAAATAGAGAGTTGCGGCAGGATATTTGAAGCCGACGGTGTGAGGGAGTATTGTCAAACGCCAGGCTGTTTTACGTAAAATAAATTCGATTCAATTTCTAATTCAAAATAAATCTTGTTCTTTCAACTACGCCAACTTCACAGCGCAACCGGACAGCAGACACAAGAAGACCCGTTCGCGGAAAAGAGGCTAGTCCGGCTAGAACCTCCGCCGTAGCTCCGGCTACGTGTCACCCGATACATCGTTACGCTCTTCAAGCTTACACGGTCCTTATTAGGGCCGACTTCATCCAGTAGTCTCTCGATCCAAGGCATTGCAGTCGTCTTGGTGACCGGGTAGTGCGCACCCTACTTAGGGCTACTGTGCTTCGCTTCGCAACGCAACGAAAATGACAGCGCAGCGCTACGCATCGTTCACAGGCTTCACCTGCAATCAAGCGCCCTTCAGGCTCACGTTCCCTAACATATTCGGCCCTTTTCAGGACCGAATTAGCAAGGCTTCACCTCACTGCCCTTCAGGCTACATTTTACCGAGGCTTCACCTCACGCCCTTCAGGCCACATTTTCGGCCCTTAAAAGGGCCTAAACAATTTTAGAAACTTTTGTCGCCAAACTGAGCTACGTCCTAATTTTTATTAAATTCATTCACCGGAGCGACAACAATCATAGAACTAATCATGGAGAAAAGGAATGCTCGTAGAAAGTAGCAACGATCAAGATTTCCTGGTGATAAAATCAATGCAAACCGTCTTAGTAATCAACTAAAAACAGAAATAAAAAATGTAAAAAACGAGCCTTTTGGAAAATTCCTAAGTAACCTGACTGCTGATGATAAAACAAACTACTCGCTCTGGAAAACAAAGAGGCGATTTAAAAGACCCCCATTTCCGTATCCATACTTAAAAGTGCAAGATGGTTTATGGGTTAGTAACTCAAAGAAAAAAGCTGATCTTTTCGCAGACCACCTACCAAATGTTTTTAAACCTTTCGAACAACTCACAGATAAAGAAAACACAGTGCTTGTAGATAAAGTAGACGACGCTGAAATGGAGCTACTTCAAAATGTTTGATAGTAAATTTAGTACTAGATACATGCAAAATTGGTCCAGCCATTTAGGGAGTAAAGAACTGTTCAGATTATCTATTCAAACCATTTTATGAATTAATTACTTGTTTGCAAGAGGAGATCTTATATATGACGGCAAATGCTTCAATACCTATTACATAGACTGAAGTTGTTTGAGGACGAGGTGTGCTATTCTCGTCTCAAATTGTTGGACAGTTTGTCAGACAATATAAAGGAAGTGCCTTACATTAAAAACAAGCTTAAAACTTTCCTTGTATAGCGGGCATTTTACTCGGTGGAGGAGTACCTTAGGTTTAAATAGATTACATAGTTTTTTTTTATAGTTTATGTTTATTTGTACGATGTGAAATAGTTTATATAGTTTTATTTATATTCTGCTCATCTGCACTATGTATGTTGTATGATGTGCTTACCAACTCAAATGTTTACTAAAGCAGTGCTATTTTTACACAAAATGAGGCTAACTTAACTAAACTATAATATATCTTAAAACAAATATATACCACAAGATTTCTTTTTTAGTGAAAGAAAACTATAGTTTATTGTAAGAAAAATTAAAATTATAAATTAGATTTTCTTGGTAAGTTACATTCTTGTAAAAAAGGATACAATCCAAACCTTCATCTACAAATGATTTGGGAACAGATTTACTTTTTCTTTTATTCAATTTCAATTGCTTTTCTAATTTCTTAATAACTTTGTCTTCTTCACGGTTAGCCTCCCTCAGTTGTTTCTTTCTTCGAGCACTCATCTCTTTCATTAACTTTAGCTTGAGTTTGCTTTCTTTTTCCCGTTCTTTTTGCTGTTGTACTAAAACGTCTAGAATCTTTGGAGGTTTTATCACCAGCTTGTCAACAGAACTGTCATCTTTCCTAGCCCCTATTTGCTTGTTTCTTACTTTATCATTTTCTAAAAGCTTAATACTTTTACTAGTATTTTGTTCAGTAGTTTCAACTTTATTTAGTTTATACTTATTTTGAAAATATGCATTCTTCTTTACTTTTTTCTCTAATCTCTTCTCCTTTCTTTGTTGTTTTCTAGACTTTTCAACTACTTTTTCAGTTGATTTTTTCTTACGTCGAAATTTACCGCCCATTGTATCTTCTGTAAAAATATGGCTATTATAATAAACAAATATGTTAAGGATGAAACATACAAATTCTATAATCTAGCTAATGTTAGAATATTTCATTTTCACAATAAAATTCTTGGTTAAATAGATTTAGAACAGTAGGGAATTTTTATAAGTATATTTTAAATACTAAAAATAATGTATAAATAGTCCTATAAGTTTGTATAAACATTTGCAGCTTTTAATAAAGTTAATTTGCTTATAGCACAAATTAGAAGATAAAAACTACATGAAATGTAATTTTAATTAACTTTTGCCTTTAGTTATTTTTATAGAAAGGTAAAAAGTATTGCTAATTTTGTAAATTAGGTCAAATATTACCAGAAGTGCACATTGTAATTTATTATTTTTTTAAATATCTTTTGTTATTATTTTTTTAAATTATAAGGATTATTAAGGTAGTTAAACTGTTATTATACTAATAGTCTCGCCAGATATGTTGGAGGACGAAGCCAAAATATTATCCAACCTAAAAGTGTCCACCGATTCTTCTACTGTAAAGGTTATTGCTAACTGTTGACAGTAACATAAGTCGTAAAAACCCATTTTTTATGTTAGGCACTTACAAATACACCTAACTTCCCAGCTTACTTTGTCGGTAATTTCTAAGCTCCTACCAAGATAGCTGACAATACCAATACTGTACCCTTTAGTTTAGTCAATTTTAATAGATTAATAGATCAAACACTCTCATTCCTTCATAAATATAAAATCATATTATAGAGAGAAGAGTGTACACTATAATATTATAAACAGTAAACAAATATTTGCAATTTTTGAGGGTAAAAGTGTTAATATTGATGATTTAAAAATCTTTTAAACTTGATAGCTTGAATATTCATGAATAACATAGGCTTTATGTACCGTATATATTTATTTATTCTGCACTAAAAGCTGATAAGTAATCATGGGCGTAGCCAGGATATTTGGAAGGGAGGGGCTGATATAAGCTATAAGAATATATTTTTTTATAAGCCTTTTTCCGAGGAGTCTGGCGGGAGTGGGTATTTAATATTTTTAGCGGGCGTTTCTACCATACCGTAATATACTGTAAATATTTTTATGTGTTATTGGCATTGTTTTTAATTTTGTATTTTAAAATATCATGATAAAGTGTTCACTAACCGCATCTAAATAGAGTCGTAGAACACGAACCAATATGTGGCGTATAATTATGATAACCATTTGGCTTTATTTTTTCAAAGCTTTATTTCATATAAGGAATATAATACTAGTAAAAACAAAAATACTTATTGTGTTTGTAGAAATAATAATACATTCAGGAATGTTTACACTAAACGACTTAAGCCTAATGAATTAATACAAGTTCAAGTTCGTACCCAATTATAAACTGCTAACAAATCATGTCCAGTAACTTATAAATAATTAGATACATTATACAGTATGGAACTGTTCCATTATAACTAGTTTACGCACATAACCACCACTTATTTGTAAAAAAAAAAACTAAAAATTGTTGAAGTTTGTTTTTTAAACATAAAAATAAAATAGAAAAACAATCTAAAATTATTGTGTTAGAAGAAACATATTTAACCTTTCAAAATTTATTAGTTTATTATACCAAAGTTAGTTTTCTAGGATTGGATGAAAATCTTTTTAAAATATCATTTTCAAAAGCATCTTTATTTTCTTTGAAAGTTTTTCTATGGACACTCATAAGACACAGTCCATTCAGACGTTGACCTGTTATTGTTGACCTAAGCCAGGTTTTTACTCTTCTCAACGTACTGAATGATCGTTCCACAGTGCACGTTGTACATGGTAGAGAAATGGCAGTGCCTTCTTTGTTACAGGATAAAACATGTCTGCCTCTTTCACTAAATCAGCCAAATCTAATTTTCTTAACTCATCTTTGCTCAGTTGTTTGTCTCTCCACATGTTGTACCAAAGTTTGCTTTCAGAGGCAAAACCTGTAAGTTCATAGAACGCCATAAACTCCTTTGATTTTACCTGGAAATCAGTAATGGTCATTTCAAGCATACCGGTATTGAAAGGATGTAGAGCCAACAGGAAAAATGCTGGTGAATGCTCGTTCGAGAACCGAGTCTCCAGTGAACATACTAGCGAGTGAAAGTAGGGAATCACCAGTGACCTTTTCCAATACTCATTCGGGCTTAAAGCTGGAGGATTCGACCGATGTGTCTGCTTTTGACAACTCAGTCTTCTGCAATCTCAGAAGCACCGTCTACAAGCTCAGTGGAAACTTCATCTACATTTTTGCGATGACTTCTTATAACTTCTATAATTCTCTTGATGTGTTTCAAACACTGGACCAGATCCAGATTTTCAGCTTAAAGAGCATTGACTACAGGTTCTATTAGTGCTGAGTACTTGTTTATTAGGGTAACGGCAATAATGAATTGAGATTTTGTAACTGCAGCATGTAACTAGAAAGTCTGCTTTCTTGTACTGGGGGATATCCTTCACCTGAAAGCCGTTCCAGTCCTTCAACAATCTTTACAAAATGTTTATAGAATATGGCAATGCTTTTATACATACTTTTGTGACCAACGAGTTTCACAAAATAGAGGGATGTTAGGTGCATAAGGCCTTCTCAGTACAGACTCTCTGAAGAACCGAATTATATCTTTGATAATTCATACAGAGTTATGGACTTGCTGTATACTATTTAAATCATTAACTAATAGATTCAATTTATGAGAAGCACAATGAAAGAACAGCGCAAGTTTGTATTTATTTCTTATAATGGCCTGAACTCCTTGATACTGTCCAGCCATAGCTGAGCATCTATCATAACCTTGACCAACACACTTGTTGGGATCAAGACCTTTGTTTTCCAGAAATCGGTCAATCGCTGAAGCAATTGTGATCTGAATAAAACCTACAAACTCTTCCCAAAATTCCATCCTGTTATTGTCAAAGAATCTTAACCCAACAGACAACTGTTCTTTTCCGGATACATCAGCCGTTTCATCAGTCAGTAGAGCAGTACGCTAAATGCGGATGCCTTCTTAGCCTCTCCAATGATACAGTCTTTGACCACAGCTCCACACAGATCAACGATTTCATTTTGTTGTGGGGACATGTAGTGTGCATTTTTCTTTATAAATTTTTTTTTCGAAATGACGTTTAAGCTCTTGATTACCGTCATCAATTCGAAATTTAATTAAATCTTCAAATACTCCTTCATGAAGGTCTTTTCCTCTCAAAGGTAAGTCATGTGTACCACAAAAAATGACTGTTGAAATAATCAATAGCAAGATTTTCTTGTTTTCTTCAATAATTTTTTAGTGTCGAGTAACCATTTGTAAGTCTACAGGAACCTCATCCATGAAAGGCTTTTGCTGCATTAGTTGCAGCCTTGTGCCATTGGCTGAAAGCATGGTTGTTACAAGAATCATGCATGTGCTTGAATCTTTGAAATGGCTTCACAATAAAAGATCCTAGAACAACCTTTACCGTACTTGTAGCTGGAGGGAACAAAACACAGTATTTGCAGAGACCTCCTCTTATATATTATAATATTTAGCAAATAGTTTAGTGCGTTAACAAATTAGATTTGTTCGGTAAGTGTACGGAGCGTGCCCGAAAATAATTATACATAAGTTTGAACTCTCCCTCCTGATAAGTAATATTAAACCTGCACTGTAAAAGAGTGTAAAATAAAAGTAAAGTTAAAAATATACACTTACCTTTAAGGAATTTTCTTATATCCTTCACAATCTCAATAAAACTGAGTTCACTTTGAAGTGTGCGGTAAAGTGGTTGAATTGCAACTGATTACTTTCACATTCAAGAAAAAACACCAGCTGACCGACTCACTTAGGAGAGACAAGTAAAATGTGATTCAGCAAATTGCCGATGAGCGGCCATCTTTATTTATAAATAAACGTCAGTCAGATAAAGAACTAAAGAAGGAGTTTTATTAATCTATCTATTAATGTATCTATAATTTCGTCTCTATAATAATATAAGCGGAGTAATGGTAATCAAAAGGACAAGGCTAACCAACATCGTATGTGTATGTGTATATATGTGGTGCACAATACGAATAATATGATATTGAAGTAGATCAATGGCGCCTATTTTTGTAAAATAATAAAATTTGTCTAAAAATACCTGGCTCTAGGGAGGGGGCCAAGGCCCCCCCTGCCCCTCCCTGACTACGCCCCTGTAAGTAATTTAAAACAAAATTTTTAAGCGACGGACAGTGACATTCCAGAAGGGACATAACATTTAGGAGAATGTAAGATAAGCATTCGTCAACAAAAATACCACCCAACTCATAAGCAGTAGATAAATCACAATACAGTAGAACCCTTAACCTGTCTGGTCGGGACCGAGACCCTGGCCGGTTGATCCGAGGTTTCCGTAAAAAATATAATTTTGTTCAAAAATAATCTACATATTTCATAAATAAACAAGCAAATAAGACGTGATTGCAATTCATTTTATTGTATGTACATACATAAACAAACACCAACAAATTAAACATTTTAAACTTACATAAACTTTGAAAACTGAATTTACATATATACAGTACTGTATCATTGTTTAAAAAATCAGTTAACTTTAAGATTTTCTATTAAGATTTTTTTAGAACCAAGTCTCTCCATTTTCGTACGTTCATCACATCTAATGCCGTTGAATCTTTTTGTTGCTCAACATATTACTCAATATGTTATAAATATTCGTACATATTTTGCTCCCACATAATTCAGTAAAGGTTCCGACAAAGCAACAGACGAAGAAAAAAAGAAACAAAGGATGCCGCTTTGTCAATTGCTTCTAAGAAAAATACAGTTGCCGCGGAAGCAAGAGGGGCATCAAACTCACTCTCCCCCTCCCCTGTTTTTCCTGCCACAACACTAATACCACATTGCACACCTAATGTTGCGTCACCCTGCTTTATTTTCCAAGAAATGTCCGTTAAACAATCAATGTTCGAGTCTTCGGATAGTTACAGTAATATAGTCTGTAAGAGAAAAAAAACTCTGTTGTTCCATGGGATAGGCCGGTTAATCCGAGGACCGGTTGATCTGAGGCAGGTTAAGAGGGTTCTACTGTAATGTCAAGAATTGATCAACAAACATATGAATCTCCAAATTATGACAGACAGAGGCTAAATTTCAGTATACACTCTCTAACCAGTCAACCAAAAAATAACCAAACCTAAATCTAAATTAACTTACAAGTTACAGTATAGTATGTTTCTAATTTGTAAACATAAATAGGATGACGCCACTTCTACTTAACTTTCTTTTTTTAAATGTTGAAAGGGTTACCTATAGGTTACTTACAGTGACCAACCATCCCGAAAAGATCAGGATAGTCCGGGCATCCCAAAAAACAATAAAACATAGGCCTACCCCTAAATGTATTTTTTTTCAATCACATATATTAAAATCATAAAAAATTATCCCTATTTTTGTTGTTGAAAAATTAAAAATAAAGATATTTTTTTAACATTTTCATGTCAAAAGATTTTTGTAAACTGTCTCATGACTAAAGAATACGGATCTGTGTTGATGAGGTTATAGAGTACGTGTAGATACAGAATTCTGACAGTAGCCTATTTCAGATGAATGGACAAAAAAAAAAAAGATTTCAACAGAGCATAGGTGGTTAACAGTGTTGCAGGAATCGAAGAAGGAAGAGATAGCTATCTTTAATTTTAAATTGTTAATTGAATTTGTTCTCTGCCTTCCGGGACCAACGCAGAATAAAAAATGTTGAAAAGATTTTTTTGATTTATTTTTAGAGTAAAGGCCAATGTTTTTTAAAAGCTTGTATGGATTTAATATTAAGTATAGTGTAGGCTTACAATTCTAATAATTATTTTACCAAATTTCCTATGTAAAGTACCATAAATTATATGCAAAAACTGTTTCGAACATGTTCACACACCTAAGCACCATCTTCCCCGGAACATTCAGTACTCCGCCTCTGCATGTGTGTCCCGATTTTTACTGTCAAAAGGTTCATCCCCGTAACTATACTGTACTATTTAACCAATAAGGCTAAACCAATTCATTACATCTGATCAATAGATGAAAGTAGCCTATACATCCACACTCCAGCTAATATTTCTGTTTTAGAAAACAACTTAAATTGATGTTAGAAACTTATATATGCAAACATACTGAGATTAGAGACTGTAAGTTAGAATTTCAGGTTATCATTTCTTTAATGCTTTCATTTTCAAATCTATAAGTTAGCAACCTAACCTTCAAATCAGCTGGAGTGTGGATGTATACTTTTGCCGATCAATATTTAGTGAATATTAAAAGAATTTAAGAAAATTTCCAAGTTACAATAACATATAAGTAGCTTTTTATAAATTTTAAACATGAATATCGAAGTGATATATCTCAGTATTTACTCCAATAACCAATAACTTACTAACAAGACTTAAAATAATAATATATCCAAATATAGTTTTAAAAGTTTCTAATGACTGAAGTATAACATATTATTATTATATTTCACAACCATCTATTTTTCAGAAACTAAGCAACAGTGTAGTGTCTTGATTTACTTATATATAAAAAGAAAACTAACCTAAAATTTAACCTAATATAAAACACGTCAACAAAACCAGAACATGCTTCAAACTTTAAACCATTAGTACAGTATTATTATCTCTGCTTTAAACCACAGAATGGTAACGGTAACAATAACTACAGTAACAATAACAATAAAATCTGTTTGTTAATCTTTGAACAAAACTCAGCTGTTGAAAGTTTTTATAATTAACTGACTTTGGTTTGTAAGTAAAGGCAATGAAATTTAATTTTGTTTTTCACATAATTAATTGGAAATTATTAACTGTAGGAAAATTCTTAATTCGTACCTTTAATTAGCAAGGTACTCATATAAGTTGTATGAGGAAAAAATGGGAAAGTGGAAGCTTGATGGAATTAATGATAAATATTTATTAAGCCGCGTTTACACTTATAGCTGGAGAGCTATGAGCTACTAGCTATACTGAAGTTGTCATTCTTTTAATTAAAATTAACACTTAGCTTTAATAAGTTTGAGTACAATTTTCTGCCAATCCTAAAATACTGAGTACTGAAATAGGTCTTGATAATAGAGGAATTCCAAAACGCGTCGACAAACTTTAGTGAAAGTGTTACGTTAGGATTGGCAGAAAATTTTACTCAAACTTAATTCATGGATCCTAGCAGATATAATTTGTATAATAACTTCAACTTAGCTTTAACTTTCTACATTTACATTGATTTTAATTTTACTTTTTTTAATAATGCAATTTTTTTATTACTACCGGTAATAATATTTACTATGAACTATTTATTTACTATTATTATTAAATTGGGAATAATTCTTTGCCTTCATGGAAAAGATGTCTTTATACTTTTGAACAAAAAAAATCGCGTAATATTCAACCAGAGTTTGAGATTACATTGAATGCTGTTCGTTGTATCGGGTACCGGTTCAAATACGAAATACGTGGAATTATCTGACTAAAGCTGCGCGCCCACTGGGTCGTCACGGACGGTCAGTACGGTCGGTACGGGATTTTTCAAAAGTTCAAAGCATTGAATTAAATGAGCATGCGCCCACTGCGTCGTCACGGCCGTCAACGGCGTTCCGCACCTTCGGCATGTCCGATAGAAAGTCTGGAGCTACGAACTGTAGGACATTTCCGTGACGGCGGATCCGACCGACCGATCCAGTGCGCGCACACTTCGGGCGTTCGGGACGGTCGGTACGGCATTTGCAGCGTTCTACGCAGTCTGCTCTCACTGGAAGACGAAAATTAGTTTCTTCCCTATACAATTCTGCTTCCAGCATCAGTAATAGTGTTTCAAACTTGTCGTGAGTCATTCTGAAGTACTCAAAAAACTTAAGGTCATCTTCCTCAAGGTCCGGGAACAAAGTGTGAAATTCACCACAAATCAATCTTTTTCTGTTAATGTTATGAATCCAAAACCTCCTTTTTCTTATTTTAACATTCTCCTCTTCTTCTATCAAAAACGCACTCACTACCGCAATTTCCTCCTCCACACCCATCTTTCAACAGATCCTCTCCCAAACTGACTTCTGTTTTGGCGGAAGGCGGATGGAGGACAATGCGGAACGCCTGAATGGCGGAACGCCCGATCCAGTGCGCGCACCCCCTCTAAAAAATGCCGTGACGGCCGTACCGACCGTACCGACCCAGTGGGCGCGTAGCTTTACTCCGTTGAATTACGTGATTTGTCTACGTTATTAAAAATACTAAATAATGCATTCGCTGAAAAGATTGATTTCTATGGAAACCTTATGTATTCTTCTTTAATAGAAGATATTTTATACAATGGACTCTTTCGCATGATATTTTGGTTCTGGTGACGTTAGGCCTAATTCTTATTGTAAATGTTTAATTTTGATTGAGTTATTTGAGTTTCCTGAATTCTGCAAATCTCTTGTTTTTCTTTTGTATGTAGTAAACTATTTAGAGTGTAATTTTATCTAGTTATAATTTTGTTATCTACGTTATCCGGAAATTATAAATTTTAGTGTTACACGTGGCCGTGATGGCAGAAATAAAATGGAGGTTAAGGTGGGGGAGCTACATAATATAGCTCTGCTAAAAACAAATTGCACTTCTAGCAGAGCTATATGTAGCTGGGCTAGATGTTTTCTTTGATCTTTACCGACAACCAACGATAGCTCGTTTTCTGCTATCTAGCCCGAACTTAAATGTCGTTTTAAGGAATTTGTAGTTCGGCTATATAGCTCAACTATATAGCTCTCCAGCTATAATTAATTGTAAACGCGGCTTTAAACATATGGAACTTCTTAGAAGTAAGCAATTCGACTATTAAACGGTAGAATAATTTACCAATTAAATAAAGTTAATTCAAGTATAAGTATAATAATTGTTTAAAAAGTATTTTCCCGTGCAGGGAACGAGGGAAGGCAAAAGGATATTACAGTAGCTCATGCAGCCATTAATGTGTTTATAATTCTTTCTTTCAATTATTGTTTGAAGCATTTTGTATGGAAAAATCATGTTAGTGTGATAAATATAAATCCATGACCTACAAAATACATTTTATATTCATTGCTATAGCAACTAACTGCATAAAATAACTGCGGATTTAGGTAACCAGCTTATCAACACAATTTTAGGTTTGGCCAAATTATTATCTCTGGGTTTGGCCTAGTTTATTTTGTTTTACCTGTCTTAACGACAACATGCATACGTATTTTGTGCACAGTACCTTTCAAATGATTTAAATTTCATTTCTCTCCTTTTATAATAAATACTAAAAAAAATTTTTAAATAAATGTTTGATGTTCACACTGCTCTGTGACGTCTGCGTCTACCAGCACTGAGCTAAAAGATATGAGCTAAAAGATAAATAATATAACTTTTAGCTCAGTGTCGAACAGTGTCAAATGTCTACCAGTGTCCCTTGATATTGTATTGTATTATCTTTGGTGTCAGTGTCTGACAGGTTGTCTAGTGTCTAAGGACTAATCCTTTTGGTATCATTATCTCTGGACTAATCTGCTATTTTGTTATTAGTTTTACGTTTCTTTACGGGAATGTTTTGTAGGTTGTTTATGCCTATGTTGTCGTATTTATATACAACTGATTAATTTTAAGGTTATAAAATATTTTATTTAGGACTATTTTTACAAATGATAATATAGAGCGAAGTTATTTTATTGTGACGATCTAGAATTACAAAATGGAACTACAAGACATATATTTCAACAAAGCAGAATATGTTGAAACGGTAAGATTTGTTTTTTGAACTTATATATTTTCCGTATAGGGTTAATAAAATTGTTTTTTGTACTTTTAGTTGAGCGTAAATTTACTTTACGACCCTCAGCTGATAAGTTTCGAACTAATTGAACATCATGTTTATTGTCATGCGGGTTGCGTCAACTGACTGAGGGTAGCATGGGAGTTGATGTTTTTTAGTTGGCTATTAACGCTGAGACTGTCTTATGGATAAGACAGGCTTATCATAAGACTGGCTTATGAGCGCTCTGTACTGCACGTTGAATGTGGCATCCGGTGTAGGTATAAATGTGGGCATTCTATATAGAAGCCAATCTTGCTTTTTCAGTTTTTAAAATTGAGGGGTGTAGAAGCTAAACTCACACTATTCACTTTTTCAAACGGCGCAACTTTACTACCTATTCGACTCTACAGTAGGCTAACCTATGGCAACAGAAATTGAAAAATAATAATAAAAAAATACTTAAAAGGTTCTAATCTAACCATTTTAGTCACAGTATGTTTACCTGTATTCAACATTTAACAGTAGAATGTAAAACAATGTCGTCTGCAAAAATATTAGCCTAGAGTCGAATAGTAAAGTTACGCTTTTCAAACTATTGAGGAAATGGAAAACGTATTTAAAAAAATAAGTAAATAAACGAGGTTTTGTACCAATATTTTTTCAAGGAAACTTTATTCTATAGAAACCACTTGAATAGAGTCTCAAACTCCTTGCACAGTAGATGGGACAAAGCTATAAATGAAGTTCAAAATATATATGTAAATGTGAGTTTTGAAGCAACATTTGTTTAAATGTGAGTTTTGCAACAAAATGTAATGGAGAATGTTAGTTTTGCAATAAACTGCATTTAATTAACAATTTTAGGTTAAACCTTATTACTTAAACAAAAACAACAAGAACCAAGAAAAATAAGTCTTAGGTTAATAATAATTAAACATATTAAAATCAGAGTTAATTCTGTAAGCAACTTTTATTATTTACAGTTAGAGAAAAAACCTTTATTATTAGGACAGTAACATTATTAAACATTGATGGTGGATGATTCTTCATTGAGTTCACAAGTTTGGTCCTGTTCATCTTCATTGTTGTCAGTAGGTCCATCAATTATATTTTTGAAAAATTTCTAAACAACTGTCATTCTCTCTCCACTGATCACCATAACACTTCTTCAGCAAACCTCTACATCATCCTTCTTTGCTTGTTTTGTCATGTTTGATCTTTCAATGACATGTGGATTCATGTTGCACAGGGTCATTCCTTGCTTCATTAGGGATTTGTGTACTCCAAAGTCACTTCCGTAAGTATGTTCTCCTCTAACGTAAACATTTTTTTCTTTTTTTAGAACCAAATCAAGTATAAAAAGTAAAAACAACTCACAAAAATACTATAACAAACTGTTCAAGTTTTTGATTCTCACGTGTAGTTTCTAGTCTTCATCTGATGATTGTTCTTCTGGTTTTCCATAGGTCGTATTTGGATAACACTTTCCACAGATTGTCTCAGTGTATTCAGGGCAAATGGCTTTCTTGCAGTTCCTACACATGGACAGTTAGACGGCTGTGTTTTTCAATCTTACAATACTCGCATCTTTGACGTTTCTCAAATGTCTTTCTTTCCTGAAAGTCATTTTCTCCTTCATCAGCAGGTTTGAATCTTTTTAGAGATTGTTGTAGAGAGAGTGGACTCCCAGATGTTGACTGACTCCTCCGTTCTAATTGCTCAGCAACCAGAGCTTCACTCAGAGACCTGAGAAATAATCTTCTTCTCTTTGTAGGATTATTATTTCCAAATGATATAATTTGTAATTTATACCTGCTATGTTCAGCGTAGCAAAAAAAAAAAACAACAACTTATAATACTCCTACTTATTTTTCTTATAAATGCCACACTTTGCGGCGTCAAATTTACAATAATACAGTTGTGACTCTGTATTCTTTTCTTTCAAATTGAATAGCCCACGTTGTGGAGCTAAATTACAATACTATTAGATAACTGATGTAATTCAAAACACAAAGCAAGTTTACAATTTTAACAACTTCTTTAATTGAGAAATAAATGAAAAATTAAAATATATATATACAATTTATTCACAAAATAAGTTAATTCAAAATCAAATGTTCGTTATAATCTTTTTTATAACACTCTTAATCTCGGGTGGTTAGTGCCGACTTTTCCCAATATTATTATTGAAACAAAATTAATTATTAAAAATGTTATTAACGATAAATATGAAAATTGAAAAGGGGAAATGAAAATAGTACAATGGGTAAAGTGTAAGTGTATGTAGGTGTATAAAAGGGAAGTTATAGCGAAGTTAAATTTATATTAATGGTCCAAACAAATTCTTCTTATAGAGATATTTTATAAAGTCTTTCAAATTTTACAATGTTCAAGTTTTCACTAAATGGACGGTTTGAAATATATAGAGTTAATTATGTAAGTAATTATAAGCCTATGGATAGATCTCACCCAGTTTATAGCTTCTTCTTGTTATTATTTTATTTTAAATGATTACTAATGGTTACTGCACTTCACTTTATATATTACAAGTTATTTATGAAACGTTGATAAAGTTTTAACACTGAAAATCTTCACTTTAAATCGTCTATTGGAGAGCTTTGGTCATACGTCTTCCTTCTTGGG
>JAGFPH010004688.1:95939-113703 GCA_018207615.1 Philaenus spumarius
TCTTTTGACGGATTGATATTCTTATGGTATATTTTGAATTGTTACAAACTATGGGCCACCGGCGTGTGTTCCTTGCTATATTGTAAGAGGCACACAGTTTGTCAACACAGTCAACTCTCGACTTTGTTTTATTGTAGTGAATCACTATTCCGATTTGTTTGATTCTTCATCTAAGTAATCACTAAAGTGCAAACTTGAAATCAACAAAACATTTTTTTTCTTTTTAGGTAGACCACAAATCAAACAAGGGTACTGTTTTCGCCAAAGGCAAACAAGCTAGAACCTTCAGCCCTTGTTTTTATGTCTTTAATTTCATCAGGGATGCCTATCCTGTTTTTTTTAATCGTTCCTACATAAGACAGGTTGTTTGTTTTTAGGTCTTCTACTAGTTGTATTGCAGAAAACCAATTATGGGCAGTTATGTTTCTGCCAGAACCATAAATGGGTTCTGCTAACCTCTTCACGACATCATTATATTTATAGCTTAGTCGGAAAGGACCATCTGATTGCATTCCGCAATACACCTCAAGGTTATTTGTGTAAAATGTTTTTGCATCACATAAAGCAAAAATCTTAATTCCGTACTTCGCTGGCTTTAATGGAATATATTGTCGAAATCGACATCTACATTGAAATGCTTCGAGTTTCTCGTTAATAGTAACATTTTCTCCAAGTGAATAGCTTCGTCTACAGTTATTTACAAAGGCTGTATATATGTTTCGTATTGCAGCTAGTTTATCAGTTTGTCATTGTATGGGTCGCAAGGTAAGGTCATTAAACCTTAGACACCTCAATAAAAATTTAAATCTTCTCATGTTCATCACTATCCTACATCCTACATTTGTCTATTCCAAATCCATCTGTAGACCAAATTTCATCTAGATTTTGCCTATTAGAATGTACCGTCGTTCCAAGGAGATACAAAAGCCCAATCTGACAGGCCTTTATTTCAATTAAATCTGTCGGCCTTGCATCTCGTGATCGAGTAAATTGGGTTTTAACATGGTCAATATACTGGTTAGAGTATCTGGCTATTTCTTGTAAGATATCATTATCATCCTCACTATTGTCATCAACCACCAATCTACGTGTTCGGTCACTGAAATCTGGGTCGTCAGTATTTACACCACTGCCAGAACCAGGACTAGCCATTTTATAGAATAAAAATAATAGTTTTTATGACTAAAACAGCAACCCAGAGCACATAGCACTATAAGCTGTTGCAAAACATACGGTACATTCGACCGATGACTGGCAGCTTGTAAGCGAAACACGAGGTATATCTGACCGACCGGTCTTACACAAAACGCATGCTTCCAGGAAGGTCGTCAGGCAAACAAATTACAATGAGCTTGTTAGCAAGTGGAGGGGTGGGGAGAAAGATACTGGGAGCGGCAGCCGACAAAGCCAATCAGTTTAGCCACTATTAGAACTCCAAAATACCCAATCGGTCAATTTTACCAATGTTTTGTTATAGGTGTTAAATAAAAAATTAAAGTTTAATTTTCATCCTATTCTCAACTCTCTAATAAGATAGGCCTACTTAAAACACACAAACATTGAATTAGTGAACGGAGGTGAGCAATACAGATAATACTAATTATATTACCTTAATAAGGTCCGTCTTGTGACCCCTTGTCGTTTTGTTTTATGACGACATGTTTTGAAGTTGTAACTTCATCATCGGGTCCTAAATCACTCTGGAGAGTTTGTCAAACATTAAATGTTTATATATTCACACATTTACACATAACACTGTCACTAACACACAAGTCATAATTTAACACGTAAATAAAATAAGAAATTGAAATGTAGTGCATTTCAACGAGTACTGTCTGTATGATGCAGAGCGGCCTACTGATCGTTATCTCTGTGTGATTTATATAAGTGGTTAATAGCCGTATCATACAAATGGTAGGAGTAGAACGTAAGTTAGTCATTTTGTCATCTGTATAGGCCTACGCCTAAACCAAATTAACACGTCGACGATCAGTGCATGACTTTAGTAAAGTCAACTGGTCTTTAGTTTGTATTATTAGTGTTGTGAAAAATGTATGAATACTCAACAAACTTTGGAGTGAATGGATTACCAGAAATATTTTTACCTATTTCATTCATTGAAATATAATTACCTAAGGCTAAATACAATAAATGAATCATTAGTTTGCATATTTTGTACATTTTTTTCAAGTGGGAATAGACTTGATAAACAGTTTTGTATAACAACTGAGTTACACAATGTGTAGCCCACCAGTTTCTCACCAGCAGGTGAACTATTACTATGTGTTCCCTACAGTCCCATTCCCACCGCTTATAAATTGTTGGCTAACAAAGTTTTGTCAAAGTGTTTGATACAAATGTGTTAAGTTCTATTCAGACTGTTAACAGAATTAATGTAAATATCGGAAAGTAAACATGGTTGAACCGATGAACAAATCATTAGTTAATTTTTTTAGAGACTGTCAGAATGTATGGCATCCAAAAATTTACTCATATAGTCTTCAAACATATCCAGCTGTTGGTGTGGTCTGGAAATTTTAAGACCAATCATATTTTATCCTATCAAATGTAGTTGTGTCCATTAGTGTAAAAGTTCTTGATCAACAATTTGTCTTCCATCAGTAAGTCTTTTTGTGATAATTTATTGCTATCAATTTAAACAGACTCCATATAAACAGAGCGCTTTCTTGCTGGCATATTATATTACAGAGCAAACAACCTAATATTGTATTTCCAAACAGTTTTTTAACAGATTAACACCTGTAACCCAACAATGTTCGCTTAGTTTGTTTCTATATTAACACATAATCAAAATACAATTGACTCTGTGTCTCAAATGTTTCAACTTTCTGGATCTGTTGGAGTGATTTATATTTATACAGATTGCCAGGAATTTGATAAGCAAGAACTTCATTGCACCTATGAAATTGTCATTATATTCATCTGGAATTATCAGACATTTTATATTGTTATAGGAACTAGTCCTGCTTGTGAGTGTAATAATCTCTTATTACTTTTTATTCTAGGCATCTGGAAACAAAGTTAGTAGACAAACAGTGTTGTGCGGCTCACAAAATATAGTTTTGAATGGAAAAGTGATTGTTCAGTCTGATGCAATAATAAGAGGTGATTTGGCCAATGTAAGAACAGGACGATATTGTATCATCAGTAAAAATGCTGTCATCAGACCACCATTTAAGAAATTTAGTAAAGGGTATGTATTAACTAACCTATTTTTTTATCACAGCTCATATGATAACTAGACAAAACCAAAATTCAGAATGTGCAAGATTATTAGATTTGCATTGTACTAAAGACTTCCTTATTTAGAGAGTTATACAGTATGTGCCAAAATAAACAGTACTGGAATTGTAATAGTTTTTAATGTTTTATTTTTAGAGAAATGCACAAAGTAAAATGAAGCTGGAAACTTCAGTTATTTAAACACCCATGATCTGCATGCCCTCCATTAAATTTTAGGCAACTTTCATAACGTTGTTGAAGATCTTCAAACATGTTGGTGAAATGAGATTGTTGTATGTTTGGAACATTTTAAACTAAAGCAATTGTGGTGCCATCTCGCTGGAACCACTGAGAACCAAAAGCTATATTGCTAGCATGACAAGACCTTTTCAGATCTCTAGCAAAAGTTGAAGAGTGTTATCTCTGTAAAGTACCTGGTTTACAATAACAGCATTCCCGTTTTCATGTTCAACAAAATAAGGACCCAGTATGCCTATCCATGATACAGCGCACAAATTGTTATGCCATCACTATATTGTGGCTTCTCTATGACATTCTCAGGACGTTAAAATCCAAAAAAAAGTCTTGATGCTTGTTGATGAAACTGTTTAGGCGTACATGACTTTCATCTGAAAACCATATACATTTTTTAGGAACCCAAGGTTTTTAGTTTATTACTATCATTGTTGCGAAAAAAACCACTCTGTCCTTTTCTATCCTTATATTTAAAAGTTGACCAGTTTGTACTCTATACGGGAATCCAATTATTTGTTTAAAGATTCTTCTATTACTGTTGTTAATTTTCAAAGATGTTCGATGAAGGCTTCTTTTTGGAGACTGTAGGAATTGCTTAAGAAGTCTACCATGATTTTCATTTGTAGTGCCAATTTTGGACGGTACACAAACCCTTTACGCTGCGTCAAAACACTACCCGTATAACGGAACTTGTCAACCCTTACCGTTACAGCATTACTTAGAAGCTGTTTGTGAAATCATTCTTGAAACTCTACAGCAGTTTGCATCAAACTAGGAACATCAGACGTACCTTTTCTGTATGAACAAAAATAATGGTCTAATAAAATCCTTCTCTGCGATAAGAACTATCTCAGTGTTAATTTAAGAACCTCAAACAAGAATGTAACTGGCAACAATCTACAATGTAGTCAGCTGTTCTAAAAACCACCAATAGCTGCTTTAATTGCAGAACTGTTTATTTTGGTGCTTACCGTGTCAAAACGAAGTAGAATTCTGTTGCCAAAACAATGTTTCTATATTTGAACTTGTTTGAAGACTCTAAACTCTAAACATTAACATACATTGGTTGATTTTGTAACTTAAAGAGATAGTGTAAATAGTTTGCCACATAAGTAATAAAACAATTTTGTTTCAGTGTTGCATTTTTTCCGCTCCATATAGGAGACCATGTATTTGTTGGAGAGAATTCTGTTGTTAATGCAGCAGTTGTTGGAGCATACGTGCATATTGGCAACAATGTTGTAATTGTAAGTTTTGTATATAATATAAATCAAGCTACTTAATATAAGTTTGTTAAGGTATAAAATGACTTCTATTGGTGATTTTGTAGACATCCCTTTTTTTTTAAATCGATTTCCTGCCAAACACAAATTGCTTGTTACTTCTGCAACTGTGGCGTAGATTCCAAGAATTGCCATAGATTTTTACTGCCCAAATCCAATACAGTTGAACTTGGTTTTAATGGCCTCGGCTAATGCGTCAACTCGGACGTAGCGGAATTTTTTTTATGTACTGTAAAATTGTTATCTTTTACGTTATTATAAACCCCTGTTTTAGCGTCAATAAATATTCTAACCACTCGGTAGTAACGTCATAAATCTACAAAATCAATGTCAAACTTTAAATTCAGTTTTCTCAGAACTCAAAAAATGTTAGAATTCCCCCTTTCCTTTGATGTCGGGCCGTCTATTTTCTCCCTCCTCAGAATCAAACTGCGAAATAAACAAACTACAAATTTTTTTCAGACGTAAAATGTAATCTCCGGCGAGTCCCATCAAAGTTGGTAGAGAGGGGTGGTTCCACTATAGCAACACAGCTAACTCTCTCAGCTCTTCTAAGGAACAATTCACACGCTATGCGGTGTAAGTTGTGTACTGTGTTTAACTAAACCCATGACGTTGCTGGGAAAGTATTCAGACAATACAAAAGCGCGGGATAAACCACTCAATTGAATAGCCTGGCGAGACATTTACGTAGTTGTGATTGGACAGTTGCCCCCCCCCCCCACAGTTCCAGTGTTGCTTGGAGCTTTGCATTGTGTAGACATGAGTAAACTTTTTGTTACTACCAGATTTTTTACTACTGTAAGTTCTTAATCATGGCAAGTTGTAGTAGTGTTGCCAATAATCATGGCAAATGTTGCCAATAATAATAATACTGTATAGTTGTTTGTCCTTTCACTCAAGGTAACAAAAATATGATTTCCTGTTGGTACATCTTTATAACGTTACTCAGACATAGGGTCAACATTCGTTCGGTCCCTTCGATGATGCTATAACCTAGTTCAACTGTAGTTGTTTGTAATCACCATCAGACACTTTTCACCATTATTAATCTGTACAGTTTGGTATGCAAACTTTAGCTTAACACACTCAAACAGTTGTACATAAAATATCAAGCTCACTAGAAGCATTTGATTTTGAAGGACTGTTAACAAAGCTTCATACATGGGAAAGTTAGTCAAAAATTCTGACTAGTTAGAAGTTATTAGTTAGTCCCGTAAAAAGTAACTGATAGAAGTTATTAGTTAGTTACTTAAAAAAAAGTAACTAATAGAAGTTATTAGTTAGCTAAAAACTAACTGATAGAAAATAAAGTTAGTATTTGGAGAAGTTCGCTGTTGGGTTGGAAAATTTTTTTAAGGATTTCGTATGAAATAAGCACACATTTTGGTAACTGATTATGTTTATTACTACTTAGGGTTCACATTTTCACATTTGATACATCAATTTTATTTATTTATCAAAAACTGAACATGATTTTAGGTTAGGCCTACAATGAACCAAAACATGTTTATTTGCAACCCATTTAGAATTAGGTTTTTTACAATTCTTAACGACTGTCTGTTTTTTTTTAATTTTAGGTAAAAGCAAACAAAAGGTTTACTGTATTATCTCTAAAGGTTTACAAACTATAAATCTAAATTTGTGTAGCCTATTCTTAAGTGGCACAAAACCATTTTGTAATTCGATTACTTAAGTCAATGTAATGAAATGGAATAACTTTACTAACCTTTAAATTAAATCATGCAATAGCGAAGCATTGCTGGGTCCACTAGTTGTAGAAAAAAATAAGATTACACAGCATCATTATCCTCTATTGACAACTATGAAAGTATTTCTATCAAAATGAAGCAAAATTAAAACCGTAGTCTAAAATTATCGAATCAGTCTTACTAATAAATTTAATCAAACCTTAATAACTTCTACAGGTGAAACATTTTATTGCGGCTAAACGTTTGAAAATCAAATGGCGTTTGTATTATCAGTTATCACGTACAGTCCCGATACCGTAATTATTACGGTGGGCAAACTATTGTTTGACGTTTCCGATTTTTATATAAGAACATTTAAGATTAAATAATATTTTTGCTGAAAAAAATAATAACATTTTTTGTTTTAAATGCTCTACAAAAGATCCCATTCAAGTTAAAACCGAATTATTATAGACTAGGCCTAAGTTAAATCACTTTACTCCACTTAGGCCTACCTTAATATGCGCTCTTAAGTTTGAAGCACTTGTCACTGAAGCTTTTATTGTTTTTGTTTTTGGCAAGCACAATAAACATTTAAGCGTGATTCCACCATTTTATTTTTTTTTCAATTTCTTTAAATAAATCGCTTATGTTCGGCTATTGAATTTCATACTTACCTGCCATCACAAACTAATATTCTTATTCTACTATCAACTATCTCTAAACCACAACGTAATTATTTAACTAAATTATAATACTTCTAAAAACTAAGAAAACTTTAAATATTAATCACAGTTCACTTTCACTACCACTACTACCAGATAAAGGACTATACACTACTTGTCAGAATAAACATCAACTAAAGAGTGAAGTCATTGTCTTGAGATGACAAATATTGCCAAACATTCCCCATTCCCTCCCCTTACGCTACACCATTAAGTCCGTTACCGATATTGTTATTGGTTGGCGCTGCATACCACCCACCCCTCCCCATCCTGTCCTGTTGTCTTTGTCATGGCAGGCGCTGACCATTTCTGGGAATCCCATACATAACCCTCACCGCTCGCGTCAGAAAATTCGAATTGAGGTACTTCCGTCCGTTCAAAAATCTAACTAATTACACAACAAAACTGCTAACGAATATATTATCTATTCGTTAGCTGGATTCTAACTAAGTAGAAGTTATTTTGATATTTTTTTAAAAACTAACGAATATGATAGAAGTTAGCCGAAATTGCTAATGAATATCACTATTCGTTAGAATTTCTATTCGTTATTCCCAAGTATGCAAAGTTTCGACTTACTTGTTGTACGACATTGTCAGGCATAAGGGACACCGTGAGCATTTCTTATAGCTTACTAAACACCCAGTTCCAACAAAACAGAAAACACTTATACCACTTATATGGTAGACCTACTAAAAGGATCTTTGCCATAATCGATACGAAAATTCCATTGAAATTGTTGTCGACTTTGTTTCTTCAAACCAAAATGCACATCGAGCATGCTCAGAACCATTGAAGGTAGCAATCTTTATTACAATTATAGCTAGCGCTCAGAGTTGGGACTAACGAATAGAAAAACTAACGAATAGAGTAACTAGTTAGTTTTTTGACTAACTTATAACTCTACTCGTTAGTTTTTTTTAGCATTAACTTCTAACTGTAACTAGTTAGAAAAATGAGTAACGAATAGAAATTCTAACGAGTTAGATTTATAAGCAAAGGAATATTTTGAAAAGGACCATTTCGGTCAACAAACAGCAGAAACTCGAACAATGGGTTTGTTTAGTCGAAGTTGGCCCGTTATGATTTCTCGGAATAGCGATAACTCAAGGTTGTGTGAGGGGCTGGAAAAGAAAGGACAAGGGACTAGACTAGAATTTTGAGGGGAGGGGCGGGGTTGTTGACTTTGTCACAAACAATCACGAGCACACTTTCTCTTTTTACTTTTAGATCACTCGGCGCATCAGCTATGTGTACTTTGGTTTTTGAGAGGGGTTGAGATGCACAATCAGTAGACCGGTTGTCGCCGTGTTACTAACTTACTTTTTGTACTTTCAATCTTGTACAATTAATTGCCCAAGTAGTGTGGAAAGTGTTTACTGTTTTGTAGAACTGTTTGTATTGCTGGCGTGTTGTTTATAGTTTAATTGAAATTTCGTTTATATAATTTAAAGTTTAGATAGTTATAGATTGTTTAGTAGTAGGCCTATAGTTTCATTTGTTAAAATGAAAGTTTTGTGGCCAAATTTGAGTAAACTGTTTACTCAAATTAACCGGGACAGCAACAGTAACAATGTTACGTTCAAGTGTCTTTTATTTTTGCCGAAGAACAAGCAAGTTAAAGCATCTGTTACATCGGCTTCCAATTTAAAAATTTAAAGGCGCAATTTAATACTTTTAAATAAATAGTTAATACTTACAACTTTATGGCGGTAGGTAACTTTACTGTTATAGAAATAAGACACATAAATAAATGTCAAACTATTTAGTGTTGACTTTTTTTAGGACGTAGAGGGTTTGAAAAGTCTTCAAACCAATTTATAGAGATCTGATCTTATAAAATATTTTTTAAAGTCATGGTTTCTTATATATTTATTATTATATATTTCTAATATATATATATATATATATATATATTAATGGGATATGAGTAGAAATAAATTATAAAAAAATCTACATAAAGGCCTACCTATTATATTTTCTTAGTTTAAAATTGTATCTAGGCCCTTTTAAATTTATATAAATTATAAATATTATATCTTTTATAAATTATAAGTGTTTGTTTGGGAGTAAATAGGTTATTATTTTCTTATAGTAGTCTACATGTTATTTACTACTAGCCTATATAAATTAATGTTTTGCAATTTCTAGTTACCGTTGTTTGGTCTAAAAAATAATTTATATGTTACTGTACTTTGCACATTTTGTAGATTTTTCTTCTTTTTTTTTATTTGCAAAAACAAATGTTTTACCTGACACAAACATTCTAAACAATACCTGGGAAATATTTAAAATAACATAACAATATGTAATTTTGTTTACTTTTTCTAGTTGAAGTAAATAAAAAATCGACTAACTTATAACTTTATTTAGTTACTTTTTTTGGAGACTAACTTCTAACTTTAATCAGTTACTTTTTTGCTGACTAACTTCTAACTTTATTCAGTTAGGATTTTTCCTGGCTAACTTATAACTCTACTCAGTTATTTTTTTGATCGACTAACTCTAACTTCTATCAGTTACTTTATTAGACTACCTTTCCCAACTCTGCTAGCGCTTACAGTGGTGTACTGTGTAAAATCAATGGTGTAAGTGAATCAAAACTATTTTGCTACAGAATTACAACAAAATCAGCTTTGTGAATAGTTGGAATAAATTTACAAAGTTGTAATGTATTTTTAAAGCTTCTATACTTTATTATTTTTATAATTTCTCAAAATAATAAAAAGTTTATTAAGATCAGTTATTGTATCAAAGTTTAACATTCATTTTGTCAATATGAAAAGTTTTTTCAATAAACATGATTTGATTGTTGTCAGGGTCGTCGATGTGTGTTAAAAGACTGCTGTAAAATTGAAGATAATACAATTCTGGCTCCAGAAACTGTAGTACCTTCATACACAGTGTATAGTGGCTCCCCTGGACTGTGCACTGGAGAACTACCAGAATGTACTCAAGACTTGATGGTCGATTTCACCAGAAGTTACTACCAACATTTTATCCCTATAAAAGAAGAATTATAATAAATTATTTATCTTAATTTAGGATATATTTTATTTATTTACGCTATCAAATGTAGCTTTTATATTTTCAAACTCACTATACGGAATATTCTTAACTTAAAATATTACTTTTATTTTGATCATCTTGAAGAAAGTTATTATGTTTTGCAATTTATAGTTTTCTATAACCCAAATGATTTAAAAGGGTGTGCAAAACAATCAAGAAAAATGTAATTGTGTTTCACCTTATTAATATTTTATAGTCACTTATTTATTGCTTATTAATAATGATAATAATAATAATAAATACAAAATAGTAACAGAAGAAAAATTAAATTGTTGAAGATAATTTTGTGCCTATTAACAAATATATCAATATCAACCATAACCATAACTTTTATTAAACTCGTGTTATAGAAGTGTGTGTGTATATGCAAATTTCAAATACTGTATTCAAATATTTTGTTAAATTACAAAACATGTTTTATTGTTTAAGTTATCAATTTTGAAATCATTTTGTGTAATTTGTTAAAATGGAAGATAAATGTAGAAAAGTATTGTATGCAGGTAGTACCAAACAAGTTAAAAATTTTGATTCTAAAAAATAAAATTGGAAGTTCGTAATATTTGAAATATGAATAGAGTTATTATGTGTAAATAGATTTATTGTGTAAATAATTATTAATACAGATAAGGTAATTCGAAACAATTTCATTGAAAGTCAGTTTATTTATTGCATGTTATTTTGTATTTATTTGTAATTAAAAATGGTATATAATATGTACATAAATTACTTAGTCATATTTCCTTACTCTAAATTTAGAATAAATTTTACTAAGGTTACAACTGGCAACAAAAAATGTTCAAAGCCACTCCCACAGATTGAAAAATTTTGCTTAGTCTAAGGACTTAAATATCTTCTAGTAAAAATAGGTGATAGTTATGCCCTTTCAAATTTTAGGTGACGAAGATTTTACTGAAGATAAAAAACACAAAATTAATATTTTCATTTCATTAAAAGTCAAATAAACTATTGACAACATTTTGAAATTTTCTGGCCATTCAGTAAATGCCTAAGTTAGCCATGAAAATTTGTTTTGAATATGAAGAAATTGAGAAAATCAAACAAAAACTGCAGTTGAAATGATTTTATATAACAGAAATTATATTTGTGATTTTGAGTTAAGAAAAGGAAAAGTAGAACTTCTAAGAATATAAAATGTATTTATTTATATTTCATTAGTATCTAAAAATATAAAAAAACTAGTTTCCTTGGAATAATTTATAAAAAATTATTCAAATTGAAAATGAAACATACTTAGGTCATATTGGAAATGTTTAAGTGGGGAATTCGTAAGTGATGGAATATAAATGAAAGACAAGTATATAATATAAAATAACTAACATGTTAAAAAAATACAGGTTTGTAGTAACTGAAGTAAAGTACATACGAAATAACAGCAACTACCTATGTTGGATTTGTAGTTTCTTGTCCTTTTCAATGATATTAATATAGGTATACTTTTGAGCACAATTGAGACTTGTGAAAGGAATGGCGAGGGGAGTTGAATTTTTACCCTTTATTTTTGAGACCCAGTGGTCCGGTTATTCCAACTTAACTCTTTTAACATTTGGATCTTCTTTTTTAAAATTACATCTTGTTCATTTTAATATCTTACAAAATGAAAAATTATAGATACACAAATTAAAAGGCGCTTACATCATTTTATTAACAAAGAACGACTACGGTATTTGAGAATTATGTGGCCAAATAGTTACCACTAAACCAATCTAAAATAGCTATTTTTGTAACAAGAGCGCAAAGTAACACTTTTTAGCTCGAAAGTAAAATTTGACAGACATTTTTCGAATAAGAAAAAGTCATATGTTTATTTGCACATTAATTTTTTCTTCAGTTGCTGAGAATTATAAATTTGAAATTTTAGACTTTCAAGTTTACCAAGATGTACCGGTAAACAGTTAATATTTTAATTTTGATTTATCTGGCAGTAATTTATTTGTAATATTCAGTACCATACAGATGGAATTTCACTAAAATCATAACCACTGCTGAAGTTTCAATCGTAGCAGAATTGATACTCGTTAAATGCTATTTACAAACTCTACCTTTTTTAACCCTAGAACTGGCATCGTTAAAGCTAAAATTGAAAAGCCCGTTTATAGCGTTTTGCAAGCATATTTTTAAAAATTCGCCAAAAATAGTAAATGAACCCCAATCCAAAAGTGTTCAATAGCTTTTTGGTAGAAGAAACTTCAAAGAATTTAAATATGAAACTAAAAATTAGTTTCTTTTGAAATTGCAAAAGTTATTTGCTCAAAAAACAAAAACGAAAGGAAAAAGTTTAACTTTAGGCCTACATAACAAGTAGTAAACATTTTTTGTATTTTTTTCGTAAGCATAAAAAAGTTTTGTAATTTAGTTCTAAATAGAACTGCATAAAAACATTTATCAATTTCAAATTTCTTATTTTGAAAAACACAGTTTTTATGTTCTAAATACACTACGCTAACAAAACTGGGCCTAGATTGAAACTTAATTTACTAATGTATGCTTTGCCCAAAAAAGAAATATTATTATAACAAAGTGTAGAGGATAAATCAAAGAAAAGAACGGTATACTTGTCTTTCCTTAGTTCACAAAAGTGTTTCAGTTATCTTTATTTGAATAACAAAATTACATCAATCTAATGAAACGTCGCCTGTCATTTGAATACCGTGGGAGCGACAAATGCCGGCCGGTCTCGCCACACTGTCCTAATTATGTACTTCCACTGCTGTCTAGACAAACAAAATAACTGGTTATTTCTAGTTAACTTCCCACCGTTAAAAAGATCAAACGATTCTCTACAAAATGGTATCAAGACATCTGTAAAAACATATGGAATTGTAGGCGTCATCTCTGTTGATAAATGGGCTGTTTCATTGGTTGAAAAACTGTCCAATCGCAAGGGTTTACAGACATCTTTTGTATTAATCCTGTAAAATAATGACATCTGATTGGAAGACACCATTAGAAAGATAAAATCTTGATGAATCCAATGTTAGCTTTATAATCTCGATAGAAATACTTCTGTAGATGGTGTTGCCCGTTGAAGAAGTGGGAAATAACAGTACAATTGTATGCAGATTCGTGTGCGGAAATAGCTGTAGTCCAATATGCATATTTTAAAACGATGATTACGTATGTAAATATACGTTTTACGAAAAAGTTGTAAATACAAAAATTAA
Organism: Philaenus spumarius; assembly: GCA_018207615.1. Classification (NCBI taxonomy): domain Eukaryota; kingdom Metazoa; phylum Arthropoda; class Insecta; order Hemiptera; family Aphrophoridae; genus Philaenus; species Philaenus spumarius. The sequence goes on from JAGFPH010004688.1 coordinate 109,388, forward strand.
AGTTTAATTCATTTCCTTTCCAATGGTGCCCGTTTTATTACGATTGGGTGATTTTAAGTGGATTAAATTATCGATTATGCAAATATATGCAAATTCTCGCAAAGGTTCGAGCGGGTTGCATTTGTGCCCGAGAGACTGCAGTCTGCCACTTTGAGGTTTAATTTAAGAAGGTTTGCATTGAGAAAGATACATTAAAATATCAAACATAGTGTGAACTCTTCTATTCGTGGTCAGAGTACACTCTTCTGAACACTAGACTAATTAAAGCACCAAACTTTGTACAAGTCAACAATATTGCATACCATTATTACAGGGCTATAGAACACAAGGGCGCTGGACCACTCCTTTGATGTTGACGCTCGCCGACTGTCCCAAACTTCCTCTCGCCCCCCCTCCTATGTGACGTCACTCTGGTACCATGACACGCCGTGTAAGCACGGTTCGCCTTAGCTCTCGCGTGTTATTTGATATAACGTTGCAGACGATAATTCATTAAAAAAATATGCAATACACAATATCACCTAAATTATATGTTTACCAAGTTTGGTGAATATTGAGTAGTTATTTTGTTCAGTACCAGTGTTTAAAGAAGGTATATAATTCCGCGAGATTTTCGCCTTTTGACGGATATTTAAGGCTAATTTTCTCGAAGATGCATTTCACAAATTTCTTAAAAAAATTATATAATACACACAATTTACCTAAGTTATATGTTTAGCGAGTTAGGTTAATATTGAGCAATGATTTTTTTCAGTACAAGTGTTTAAAGAAAGTATTAATTCCGCGAGATTTTCGCCTTTTGGTTGATATTCAAGGCAAATTTTCTCGAAGAGCCATTCCATGAATTTCTTAAAAAAATTATACAATATACACAATCACTTAAATTATATGTTTAGCAAGGTATTTATTTATTTAATGTTACGTTGCAGACAAGATTACTTTATGAAATATTACCAAGATTATCAAGTAATATTGTCTGCAGTGTTACTTGAATATTCTAAGAAACACTTTTACCAATAAAGTACATTAGATCAAACATTTTCAGAATGATGAGATATAAATAAGTAAATATATAATACATAAATAATAATAAAATTTAAACTTAGAGCACCGGTAATTATTGATAACTCAAAATTTAAAAACAACAAATTTTAAGTAATCGGCTACAAATTAAAATGAAATGAAAATTTATTGCTGTTCCTTTTGTACATTAACAAAATCAAAATAATACATAATTTAAAATTACATTGACAAATGAGAAATGATAATTTATCTTGAAAACAAGTACATAAAAATGCAAAACCTAAAAATGTTTAAATATATACAGTACAAAAAGGAAAACAATTTAAACCACCTCGATGTAAATAAACATTAAAAAATATTATTTATTTAATGTAAAAGTTGCAAGCGAGATTTTACTTTATGTTGAAAAGTTACCAAGGTCCTCAAATAATTTCTTCTGCAGCTATAAAGTTAGAATGTTTAAAACAAATCTTTACTAGCAAAATGCACTTAAAATTGTCAGAATAATTAGATATAAATAAATATATAATATACAAATAATTATAATCTTATTTAAACCTAGAGTAATAGAATTATTGATGACAAAATTAAAAAATAAAACACAATTTTAAGTTAAACTTCTAGACTAAATTAAATTGCACAGTGTCAATTTAAATTTAAATAGTTCAATTGTTTAAATTCAACTATTAAATTAAGTACTCCCTAAGGCCTAGAGAAGGAAAATTTCTAAAAATCAGTTTTATTTAATTTTTTAAATATTTTATCTCAGCAGTAATTATTATGTCATGTGCATATCTGCATATAAGCTATTCATTATGTATAAGTATTTATAACTTTAATGTGTTTTATTTTATAAGCATTACACATGTTTCATTAAACTGCAGTATGACATTCAAGTTTTGGTGGCTTATTGTAATAAATACAATTATGTTCAATAATGTGACACATTTTGTTCAATTTCGTATTTAGTTTTCAGAAATGTTTCAGAGAATCAAATTAAAAGTATGCTAACATCAGTACACTACAACGGTTTATTACCTGCAAATTAGTTTTATTGTAACCCTGTCTTTTTCTTACATCTTTAGACGAATTGCTTACAGTCTACTTATTGCTTTGTGTAGTGTCAATACTAAAATTAAAGAAGAGCGCTTCATAAAAATGTTACAGGTTTGCTAAGAAATTGAAATTATTGTAGCAAAGAATACTTCTGAGAAGCGGTGGGAATGGAGCAGGAGTTACCACCGTGACGTCATCACAGTTGCAGTACGGGAACACTTTCCTTGGCGGACTGGTCTAGCCCTTGTATTCTATAGCCCTGCCATTATTATGCGTGCACAAAAAGGGTACCGATATGATCCTACTTCACTGTCAGAATGGCCACAGTTGCTCCCACCATACTACATTTTTGTTAGTTTTTCATCTCCTCTAAAATCCTTGCCCAGAAAAACTACCTTTCTCCCACTTTTTTCTAGCAAATTTTATAAATTTGTAAACTGATTTTATACAAATTATTTATAAAAAAATACTTAATGAACTATATTGATGCACAAAAAAATTTTTAAGTGTCATTATTCTAAGTAATGTTATATAACTGATGAACAACTACAAATAAAGACAAGAAATGAAGTGATTATATATGTTATCATTCTGTTTATTCTAGTTTGTTAGTATTCTAGACATCTGTCTGTGAGATAAGATCGGAATTAATGGCAACACCTCTTACACATACTTCTTGAATTTTTGACGAATTAGTTCTAAAAGAATGGAGTGACCCACAGTGTCGAAAGCCTTCACATCAACAATCCCGGCCCAGTAAAAATTATTGTTAATAACATTATATACCTGACTCATGAAGTTTAACAGGGCATCATCAGTATTTAGTTTGCTCCTAAATCCAAATCCTACTGAATAAAAAATTATCTCCAGAAATGTAACAATGTATTCTTTACATTTTATAGAATTTTGAAAAAATGGTCAGAATAGCTACATTAGACATTAGTTGGATTTGATGTAACTCCTTTTTTTGTACAAAGGTTTTAGTATTGCTTTATTTTTTATTTTAGGAAATTCCCCAGCACTTAAACCCTAAGATTAACTAGAAATTAAGATTGATAACTTCGTTGAAGAATTTACAATCTTTCTCTAAACATTAAAAACCCTAATTAAAATAGCAAGCCTTGGGTGGTCGCTAGTGAAGGATCATACTAGGTCCATGTATTGACCATGTAGACATCCAGGTTATTTGTACATCTAAAATATGGAAGTGGAGTGACAGCTTTATGATTAAAGTTTGACCATGTTTTAAAAACTAACTAACAAATGAGTTTCTCTGACCTTTGATATTTTTATTAAGAAAATATAATTTGGTTTATCATTTTAATAAGTGTAAATGAAAAAAGTACAAACCCTTTACAATGAAGAACTAATCAACCTTAAGGGGATTCAATTCTGAAAAATTACCATTTTCAAAAAAAAAAACAAAATATTTTTTCTTTTTTTCCTGATTCTATAGTTTATAAGGTTTAAGAAAAACATAACATATGCGATAAAAGTTCTTTATATCAGTGTGAAAAATGTATTCAAAGTAATGCGGGCACCTACTTTTTAACTCCATTGTGGTAGCCCACGGATTAGTGAAATTAATTTCGGTATATTATAATACGTCTACTAATCCTGTTTTTATGGTATTATCTTACCCTTGTTCTACCGCAGTTTCGGGTATTCACCCATCATCAGGAACAATTTACAAAAAACATAAATATATATTGCACACAAAAAACACACAAAACACATTTCACTCCATGCGGAGGTCGTAAAAAGTTAGAAAATAAAAACATGCGGAAAGTCCACGCACTATTCCGACATCGTGCACGTTCGGTAGTTAGATAGATACTGGTACCGGTTCTGTCCCTCTATGTCTTATCACATTAGAAGTTTGTTGGACTTAGTGCCTGGATTAATGTGTCGAATAACATGTTTGACTTGAAGTATAGTTGCTCGTTTAATAATGCTGTGGATTGGAGTTTCGTTGCTCTATAAATTTCAAATTCTTCTGTAACATCCATAATTCGGCCTTTATTACAAACATGCATTACTTCTAAATTGTCATTGAAGCTTTTGTATGTATGACAGCTCAGCTATCTATTAGGTGGTCTGCAAAGCCTGATTTTGGGGCAGTTAGTTTTTTCGTTGGTAGGTGCTCCTTGTATCTTATGTAATCGGACGTCCTGTCTGGCCTATGTAAAACCTGGGACAATCACTGCATTTGATTTTATAAATGCCTGTTTGGAGTT
>JAGFPH010004689.1:0-10221 GCA_018207615.1 Philaenus spumarius
CATTATTAAAATCCATATTTATTGCTTATTATTTTCTATGTAGTTTAGTTTTTCACATTGCCTTCGTTTATATCCAATGTATTATGATTTATTGTATTGTGGGTACTTTTATAACTGCAGTAAAATTGAAAAAGCATTTGTATGACCTCACTTTCCATACTTGAAAAGAAAACATTTTCTTTTGAGCACCCATTGAGCTTGGTATGACTGAATTCGTTTTAGAGTGATCAGCTCCCACTGCTATCATCTAAATCTTTTTTCCACTTTATAAACATGCATGATCTTACCAGATTCGAAACTGGACCTAGAACTTCAAATCAAGTATGATAATCCTAAAGGCAACTTGGTATCATTGAATATACCTATTAAAAACCATCTACCATGTCCCATAGTATTTTTTCTTAAACTCGTCATTAGCGGGATAAAGCCTCACCATATTCACTTCATATACCTACCATATTGTTTAAGCTATTCTTCGTCTTGTGTTGTTTTTTTTTTACATATTATTCAATGATTCAATTTTATTTCAGTAGTTTAAAAAATAATTCAAAAATTTAAACAGGGCAATAAACTACCAAAATATTTATAACGTTTATTAAAAATTATAATAGTTTAAGCACAAATGATAACGATTTAGACAAATTGCTGGTATAATACTCAAGATTAAAGCGTTTTGCAAAAGAGATGAAATATTTCAGTGAACATCTAAGGCAATAAATTATATACGACAGCTAGTAAATCCATTTCGCTGGTGAAGGATGACCAATGCAATTTCTGAGGAAAATAATTTTATTTATAGTTTTGAACACTTTTATCCAACGTATTTAATGTTTTAGAGATTTAATTGTGACAAATACAGTTTTCGGTATTAAGCTTATATGGTTGGACACAATTACAATTTAATGTAAATGATTACTGAGGTTTATAAGGCAAGTATGAATATTTGAAAAGTATAATATACTTTACAAGTATAATACTCATTAAACGGAATACTTTCGTTGTAATTGGAGAAATGCGAATGTTTATAATAATTAATTGTGTATAAAACTTTTACATTTTTCAAACCACGCAGCTGAGTGTACCGTTTGTAACTTACGTAATTAGCATGTCTAGGTCTGGTAGTTATCTGGCGATGACGTCACCTGATCTTGAGCCTGTTCAAGCATAGAAACAGGTTACCCAAAATCTGGTATTCTGGAGGGAGGCTGGGGAAATCGGGAAATTATGAATTCGGGTTTGGGGGTGGCTTACGTTGCACTAGTTGTATACTGATATTAAATGCGCATCCCGTTACGTAGGAAATTTCGCACAAAAAGTTATAAAGAGTTAAAATTGTATAAAAAACTCAAAATTGCTCAAAATCCTAAAGTGATACAATTTTATACATACAATTTTTGAATATAAGAAAGTTATTACGAGAAAAAATTTAAAATAAAAAAGTCAAGAAAGTAAATATATTAGAAGTTGGCTAAAAGCAGCAAACTTTAAAAGGTATTAAACAAAATTTTCAAATGTTTAGGATGTTACATCTTATTGAGGGTGAAAAGATGTATACCAAAAAGTTATTAAATTTTAATTTTAAGTGTAATTATAAAGGTGTGGAAACTCACGCAGTTAAAGTAGAACAATAATAAAGGAAACATTTAAAATAGGGAAATATAAAGTGATAGGGTTAAAAAAATAATGTGTAAAGCTGAGAATAAAACAAATATTGATAAACATCGCGAGAAAACCCGTTGACCAAAGGTGACAGTTTTGCAAGACAAAACAGTATGGAAAATAATACAAAAAAGAAGCTAGACAATTTTCTTCGCGGTTAGTGCCGTTATCCAATAGAAACAGCAAAATGGCAAAGTTTCGGTATCCTACGGGACAAACTAAAGGACTTTAAAGTGGGAACGGATCAAGAAAACGTCAATGGAAAGTGCGGCCGTCCCGCGGTCGTAGAAAATTCGAATTTCTGCAGAAAGAAGGAAACATTGGCTTCACCAAAATGTCTTTGAATTCTTGATAACTTCACAGGAAGAGCAGTTACAGGGAATTCAAATAATACAAAGGCAAAATTCAGCGACGAGTCACGGAGAGAGCTTAGGCTAAGGTCTACAGATTTCGAGGCAGTAGTGGAGAGTATACTCTACCAACTATCTTTACAAAAACAAAAATATAACAAATCAATTAAAGGCAATTAAGTGATTAAAATAAATTTAAAAAAGGAAGTAAACAAATAATAAAATATTGGTAAAATAAAAGTAATACAGAAATGGTTTTGAAACACGGATTAAATATGGAATAGACTCCTTCGAAGACGTCGCTCTTATGATTGCAGCTGAATAAGTTCTGATTATATTTTCTTGTAACGATTGCTACAAAAAATTATATCAACAAAGATTGACTTTGAAAGATTTATTGTACAAATAAAATTGTCATAAATCATTTCGATTTCATAGCCATTAGGCATTAACTATCACTTATAAACTGTATTTAAGGTGTAATAAATACCACAGCATAAATAATAAGGGTTTTAAGGTCAGTTCCAGAAACCTCGTCGCGGGTATGAATTAAAATGAACAGTGTACACTGTAAAAATACAGTGTAAAACCTGAACTAAGCTGGGAAAATTCTAAAAAAATTAGAAATTTACTGGAAGTTATAATAAAAAAAGGGCGACCAGGGTGTTCGGGCGGCTGCTGGACATACTGAAGGAAGTTGTACTATCTAGGCCAAATAACATAAAGAAGCTAAATACTTCCAGTAGGTGGTAAAAACTTTTTATTTTGCAAGTATATGAACTAAGAGTACCTGGAAAATGTATGTTTATTGCATCATATACAAGATTTTTGAGTAGGTGTTTTTATACTCCATTATATTTTGTTCTCAACATTACATCCTATTGTTTTCAACCGATAAATATTGTAAAATATTTATAATAAGTGTTACTCAGTTAAAAAAATCTATATCGAAATATATACATAAAAAATCATTTTAAAATATTGACCACATTCATGCCATTTTGCGGTAACAATGGTGTTACAGTGATCCCGTGCTTTGCAGTAAACCATCGATATTTTGCTTTATAATAACTTGAACTTTAGCTGAAGTAAAACTATAGAATATCATATATTAATTAGATTGAGTTATTTTATGGTACTTTCCTGGTCACTAAAAGTAGAAATGTATTCCCGTTAAAAATAAAGCCAGTTCATTTCGAGGTGTTGCGTTACGAATAACGAATGTTCATTATAATTTTCTTTGCCTCCGTATAATCTTTCTTAATGTGTGTTGTGGAGTGGTTATTCAACGATTTTTATAGACTTTATATGATTTTCTGAGTTAACTTTTGTGAAAATATAAAACCTATGTAGATATTAAAACAAGAAGTTATTAAAATATGTTTTTTTTAATTGTATTGTTAAATCATGCAAACAAATATTTGCTAAGTCTAAGAAAAGGAATAATGCTATAGTTATTATAGTATTGTGTTATAAAAGCAGTAAAATTAATGAACAACTAGGTAAAATTTGATTTGTCCAATTTGTAGTTAGAACAAATCTATAGTTACTGTATCGTCAATAAAGGTGATTAATACAACTGCCACCAGTAATTATTTATTTAATTGGTGTACGATTAGGTAAACTCAGTTTGAAAATATCTCTTTACTGATTATTTTCGACTTGGATTTATGTTTAGGGCCTTATACTTCCTTATCTGTATTCCTCTAACATATGTAATTCTCTGAGGTTTATACATAATCTTAAACTCTATGGTTTTTTTTTCAATAAGGTTTAAAAAGTTATCATTAGCATTAAATAATGTTGTCTTTTACCAAGAGTAAATATATAAATAATCGAGCTTGACATGTGAGAAATATTATTTTACTAAAAGTAAAAATAAAAATACAGAACACAATTTTCACAAAAATACGTTTATTGGCCAAACGCGTTTCAATGACAAAGTCGTCGTCTTCAGTGACACATGAGCTACAATTAAATTATAACTAAGGACACAAGGTGCTATCTACTTATTTATATCCTCTCACAGAGAAGGGCGTGGTCTTAGTTTACAAACAGCAATAGAGTTGACAATAACAACATAACAGTACAAAGTAACCTAGAGCTATAATTAATTAAGTATGTTATAACCTGCCATAGTTTTAGGTGGTAAATTGTTTACGACTCCTAGTTTCTTTACATACTCTTCGCTGTGTTTAGTTTAAATAACGCTAGTTGTATATTACAAATACTTGTTATATTTTAATAAATTAAACGAGTAATAAACTATTAAAGGTTTGGAACGTTTATTCACAATACTAAATTAAAGCACTTAATTTCTTATACTATAGAAGAAATATTTCAGGGAACCTCTATTTAGGAAAATATATTCAAATTATCATAAATTATAATTACGGTTATAGATTTAACTTAAGTATAAATTGTAAGTTGTCAAGTAAAATATTTAGAGAACCTTGTATAATTGTTATATGAAAGTATACACGATTATATGTTAAGCTATTTAAGAAATCGTTTTAAATGGTAGATCAATTAAAATTCCATGCTAAAATTTCCTTATAATAAAGTTCTTTGTTTTCTCAAGTTTCTTTTCTACCGTTGAACAAACAAAATTATTTCACCTCTCCTCTTTATTTAGCTTTCTTTTAATAACATCGTTATTTTGAAAATTCGGCGTCACTTTTTAATTATTTGGATTAGCTTCCCGGCTTATTAGTCTTCTCATTTGCTTCAAGAAATCCTTTCTAAAAATTGTCTTCGCAAACCATAATGAAGAGATTGTTAAAATAAAAACTTCTCCGACGAGTTTTAAGCCATATTTATAGCAAAATGTACTAATTAATCGAAATTATAAATATAATAATTGCCTTTATAATAAAAGCTACAGATAAGCAATTTAAAATGAAATCTTTAGTTAATTCATAACAACAACAATGCATATTACAAATAAAATAACGGGAAACCGATCTATGAACGGGTAAGATATTGAAACACAATTTATCCAATTGTAATGTTTTTAAAGCGCAAAGATGTGAGAAGTCAACTTTGTATTTTACGTTAGTGTACAAGTAAATCACAAGTATAAAATATATTTAGTTTTTATCAAACTGTATTTGATTACTTTCTTTTAATTTCAGTGAAACAGTATACTTTAGGTATATGTATATACAATTACAACTAGTTAAAAACTATCTAGCAATATGTTTCTAACATTGTAGATTGTGTGGTGAAAATACGTGCAGTGTCGCACTTCACAATACAATATACACTCTGAGCATGTGTAGTTTTTATATAATTTGCACTAAGTCATTAATTTGGTTTCGCTCATTTAAACCTCCGCACTAGTGGTACGTTGCTGAGTAAATGTTCTACCTCGACATTCTGATGGCCATGGAGTCTGCTTGCATGTTTTCTAGCACACCTTTTTACCTCTTCAGCTACTAATAGCACCTTAATAGCACCTTCAATTCTTGATGGATATCTTACATTGCGGATATAACATGGTGCTCTAACAATACTGCGAATCACTTTGTTTTGCAATGTCTGTATTATTTGGACGTTACTTTTTTTCGAGCATTCCCACAATTGAATTCCATATGTCCACACGGGTTTTAATACTTGCTTATACAGCAGCAGTTTATTAAGCAAGGACAATTCGGACCATTTGTCTGTACTTTAGTCCAAGTTGTTCACGTTTCTTTTTCAAATGTGTCTTCCAACGAAGTGTACTTTAAGTGTATTTGTTTACTAACTATGTGCTATAAACCCAACCTAAGAACTCGTGTTTTTTTTTTACAAATATTAGAACCCACTTGTTAGTCAAATACAAGTAAATGGCACTGCTCTATTTTGTGAGTTACATAGCCTAGTCCCAATTAATTTATAGTTAATATTTTGTACTACATGTCTTCCAGTCACTAAATAGTTTAACATTGGGATCATTACAAAGAACCTGTTAGTAGGAGCAGGTGGACAAAGTGTTGTTAGGATAAACACACGTAACAAGCAAGATAACTATGTTCCTGGTTTTTGTTTTAAGCAATGATTTACTTTTTCTTTATTTCTAAGATCGTAAAATATCACTTTGCACTTCCATTTGCATGACACATGAAATATTATTGTATTATTATGTATTCATAAAATATAACTGGACAAAAATGTTGTACTTATTAGTGTAGCAAGTTATGGACAGATTTAAATAGAATGTAAATAGTTTAAAAATAATTATTAACCTTGCCTTAACTGCATTGTTCTATGTGGCGGATGAAATCGAACAGCTTAATCTGGACATGCAGAGTGATTTGATTGCGTTGCGTCGTTGGTTTGTTCGAAACTACAGTATATGGTTATGAGTCCCAAAACAAAATATATTATAATATTTAATATTTCTAGAAAATCTTCTTCTTTATCTCCATTAAAATATTACAAAGTTAATTGCAATACAAGAGATTGTTTTTGCCAACCAATAGAACAAGTCGATGACATCAGATTTTTAGGCCTGTGGGTGAATTGTAAATTAAGGTGGGATATTCATGTAGATTATCTGAAAAACAAGTTAATTAAATATTTAAGAATTTTCTATATGCTGAGACCGATGATCAATACTGACTTGTTTAGGATAATATATTTTGTCTTGATAAATTCTAAAATAGAATATGCTATACCAATATGGAGTGGAGCATACAATAAAACCCTCATACCATTAATTACGCTTTAAAAATTTTTTTTCCGAATAATGTCTAAAAAGACTCGATTAGATCACTCTGCGCCTCTTTTTAAGGAGTTGTACATTTTACCTCTCAAAAATTTATACATATACAAAGTACTGAACTTAACCACCCAGGTTTTTCGCCTTTAAACCCAAAAAAAAAAAAAAAACAACTTGTTTTATGAGAGAAGTGGTGATAGAAACAACGTTTTGGAGCATACATTAAGTATTTTGCGTAATAATTCAAATATTAAAGTTCCGAGACCTAAATTGACCGTTTTCAAGAAAATTTTCACTTACCTTGCTCTAACATTTTTTAACTTACTACCTGAGTACACGAAAACATGCCCTTATAAGCACAAATACCTGCATCAACTAAGGAATTTCTTACAGAAGCTAGAATGTGTTGATTTATTTTATAACACTTTAATTTAGGTAATCTGACTCTCCTTATTTAAATGAAGTGTGATTGTTTGTGTGAAATATCCTTATAAAAGTGCGTGGGTTTTATTTTTTATTTTGCTATATAAGAATGAATGTATATTATGTATGTGTATTATATGAGTGTTTTGGTGTGTAAGTATTTTGTCTATGTATGCCTGTGTATGTATAATATGTATTTGTGTATGTAAGTATATCTGTATAAATATATGTGTATGTATTGTGTGTGTATGTTTTTGTATGTATACGTCTACATGTAGATATATGTATTGATGTAAATTGTATATGGTCTGTTTTTTCAAGATATATTTTTCTTTCTTGTTATGGAAAGCAGCGAAGCTGTAGTTTTTAAGTTTTTGTTTTTTAAATGTACTTAATATTGATGTTAATAATATCTGTAGAAGCCGGTCGGCCATTTTTATTTTTTGTTTCTTTGAATTTGTTTAGTACTTACTCAACTACCTCAAACATGTTTTCAAAACATCGAGGTGGTTTAAATTGTTTTCTTTTTTGTACTGTATATATTTAGACATTTTTAGGTTTTGTATTTTTATGTACTTGTTTTCAAGATAAATAATCATTTATCATTTGTTAATGTAATTTTAAATTATTTATTATTTTGATTTTGTTAATGTACAAAAGGAACAGCAATCAATTTTCATTTCATTTCATATGCAGTAAAAAAATTAGATTGAGATAAAAGATTCAACATTATTTCAACGTAACCAAGAGATTTAGATCTAAATTATTAAACGTTAATAAATCAAAAATAAACAATCATAATGTTAGTTACAACATAAGCACGCCTGATACACACTTTTTTTTAAATTTACATATATTTTGTACTTGTGAACCGATTAAAATAAAACAAACACTAAATGTTAGCCAAACCTTACCTTAATAAATCACTGAAAACTACATCTAAGTTGGTTCGGGCATTGTGGAGATTATTTGCACAAACGCCCAGACAAACGATAGTATTATACAGAGTGTTTACAGGGCCACCATTGGTATCTTGTAAATTATAAATCTGACAGCAAACTTTAAATGGGAAACATGTCCTTGTTTTTTGAGAAATAAAAAAAATGCAGTTAAAATATTTGTAAATGGCTGCCATTTTACAATATGGTGGGCAATTTTCGAATTTCTTATGGAACACACTATATTTTATGAAGGGTTTTGGCTTTTACAAGTTATTTAAAGAATATTTTGTTTCTGGTGTTTTTTTTATACGATTAACCGTTTAAAAGTTGGAGGGTATAAAGATCTATATTGGAAGAATGTATGGAACTTTTCAAACTATCATTACAGATCGAAGTTTAATATTTGCTGAAATCGGAAACTTTAAGCAGAACATTTTGATTCGCTTCCTCCCGGAGCTGTATTCTGTAACTTTACACAATATTAGGATATTTGTCAGATAATGTATGCTGAAATCAAATAACTTTTAGTGCGAAACTAACAGCCTCTAAATGACTTAATTCTTGCATGTAAAAAGATTTGACCAAATCAGCGTGCAATTTAATTATTAACAAGGTAATTAATATTATAAAATTTAAATGATACAGGACAAATGAACTTTGATAAAGAATTTATCTTATATTTTTCGATTGTTGCCAACTTTAGGTTCTCTTGTTTTGACCTAAAACTCATTACAATAAAAATAATTTAACACTATTGGAACTATGTTTTTTTACTCTATCACTATACTATAGTATAAAGAAAGTATAATGATCGCAAAAAAATTCGATGTTGAGATATTTGTGGAAATATCCGTTTTGGGACCCCCTGAGTCCAAAAAAGTGGGTTTTACAAAATGTCTGTCTGTCTGTATGTATGTATGTATGTCTGTCTGTACGTCTGTATGTCTGTATGTATACAAACCTAGAGCGAAAACTATTCGATCGATTTCAAACAAATTTGCACCAGACATTCAAGTAGGCCTGTATAGATGAACGAAAAACGTGTTTGAAAATTTTTAAAAAGCAACCCCCTTTTTGGCAAAAAACCCGCAAAAATCTGTTATTATTTTTTTTATATAAAAGCGTCTCTAACGATTTTGATAAAATTTGGCTTATTTGTAGCCTTTCTTCTTCTTGTTTAGCTAATAATAATAATAACTAATTTTTTGGGGTTTTTTGGCCATAAAACGGGTTGTTTTTCCAAAAATTTTCAAAACCTTTTTCATGCATCTATACAGCCGTAATTGACGTGTTTGGTGCAAATTTGTTCGAAATCGATCGAATAGTTTTCTCTCTACATAAAATATTAATATTATTTATTAGTTAATCTCCTACTTTAATAAATCACCTCTCCTACCCCACCTTCAATTATGACGTCACAGTGAATCTGTTTATAATTTAAATATGTTTGTGAGAAAGTATGTGCCAGTTCCTGGTACCATTTATCATTTTTATAATACTACTACTTTTTTTATGTTTATAGCCTACTTATTATTTTAACACCATTTACTCTGTTCTCAAAATCTATTTGATCTAAGACGATCATCAAGTATCAAAAGAGGAGAAATGAGCTATTATTTTCTTTCAATAGCTACATGGCATACGAATCAAATCTATTCTGTTTGGTATAACGATTTAGCTCAATTTAAGTCAATTTTAGGAATATTAGTAATGTAACACAAATAGCTAAGCTAAATAATATCTACATGTAGAAACGGTGAACATTTTTGGAGACGCGTGGGCTTAGGATCAAGATTTCTGGAGCTTTTGTAATTTAATTTAACTTTAAAATTACTTTGATAAATCAATTGGAATGTTTTTACTGCTGTAGTTAATATAATGTACGGAATTAGTTTTTATCTTAGGGTACGTACTCAAAGTTATCTCAATGGGTTTAATTTCTGAATAACGTATTTATTCCTTATATTAAATATTACTATAGAAACCTTAGTAAATAGTATTTCTGGTGCTTCTAAATTTAGTATTATTCTTCTTATTTGCGATATTAGTTTATGATCTTTTAGTATCTCAATTTTGAATCTACTGCTTGATTGTAATACATGAAAAGTAATACAATTTTCATGATTTGTCATTACCGAGATTC
>JAGFPH010004689.1:14512-33149 GCA_018207615.1 Philaenus spumarius
TTTTAGGGGGTTTGGGGGGGGTTCAAAGTTACTAAATCACGATTTCTATAAAACTACTGAACGGATTGGAATAAAATTTGGTATGTAGCCTCTTCTAGGGCCATAAGTGTTCAATAAAAAGGGTTTGAAAAAATTGGAAATTTTAAGGGGGTTTGGGGGGTAAAAATTACTAAATCACGATTTCTCCAAAATTACGGAACAGATTGGAATGAAATTTGGTATGTAGCTTCCTCTAGGGCCATAGGCGCTCGCTAAGAAAGGGTTTAAAAAAATTCGAAATTTTAGAGGGGTTTGGGGGGTTCAAAGTTACCAAATCACGATTTCTCTAAAACTACTGAACGGATTGGAATACAATTTGGTATGTAGCTTCCTCTAGGGCCATAGGAGCTCACTTAGAAAGGTGTTCAAAAAATTCGAAATTTTAGGAGGTTTAAGGTGGGGTCAGATTAGATTAGATTTATTAGCCTCATTTACGGCCTACAAATTTCAGCAAACCTGAAGTATACATGTGAGTTGTCCTACACTTAGAATACATATACACATAATACTTTAATATTTTAATAAATAAAATAGTTTAAACAAGTTAGAACAATAAATATACAAGATATAAAAAAAATATATATGTATAATACATTATTACAGACAAATCAACAATGTTATATAGCCTCAAGGACTACTTGTCAAGTACTCTCTCAATGAGTAAAATGCCCGCTCAGTGAGGTATCTTTTTAATTTTTTTCCAAATTCACACTGGGAATCAATTTTTTTTCAAATACTGAGGCAGTCCATTGTACAACTTCAAACCTGAGTAATACACCCCCTGTTCAAATACCTTCAGTCTATTAATAGGATATTGTAGTATTTGCTGACGGAAAGAATATCCATGCTGGTGCTGACTGACCCCACTCTTGTGGGATTTAAAATAGAGCAAAACGTTCAAAATATAAATACAAGGCAGGGTTAAAAATTGGATTTTTTAAAATATATCTCTACACGAATCTCTATACTTCAAATTACAGATTATTCTTATTATCTTTTTTTGTACACAAAAAATTTTTATAGACTCTACAGAATTACCCCAGATGGCTACGCCATATCTAAGGTGTGAGTAAACATAGGCATAATACACGGTCTTAATTGTGGCATAACTGCAAGTTTTTGAGATTGCACGAAGTGCGAAGCACGCAGAGTTAAGTTTATTTAAAAGAGAATGGATATGACATTTCCAGTTTAATTTCTCATCAATAATGATTCCCAAGAGTTTTGAGGAGTCAGTGCTTGTAATCATGGTAGTTACTAAAACTCCCCATAAGAAATACATAGTTTAATTTATATTCATTGATATAATATATGTTTCTTAATATACATTTAACTTTGATTTGTGTATCCGTGCAAAGCCTGATCGGGCTAGCTAGTATAATAATATCATATGGATGTGTGTTACAAGCATCTAATATTTTCCATGGTAACATTTTCCTACTTTTGCAATTCTAAATAACCATCTCCTATGCTGCTCTTGGGAAGGTATAAAGTTTCAACTGGGAGAAAGTATGTGGCAGTTATCTGGTACCGTTTATTAAAGTTATGTGGAGTATATTTACTGAACACGAATAAAAAATATAGATTCACATAAATCACAAATTTATTATTTCAATCGAACTCTTTTATTTCATTTCGAATGGATGTGACTCTTTAAATTGTATATGGCTATTATAGAAGGACTGAACTCTCAGATTATGAGTTCTCGGCATTCTCCATTTGTAACATGAGAGTTACAAAGTGCTATAACGGTAAAAAAGAAATTATAATAAAAACAGACGGCAGTTGGTGGTGTGTTACAAAACACTATAGAGGGAAAACTCGCACCAAAGTTTTAAGCTTAAAAACAATGTGACGCAATCTATACCTGATTAAAATTGTTTAACCACATGACTTACTCTTAATTTTGAAGGAGGCGAAATTTAACTAAAAATCGTAACTTTATTGCTCCACAAGATTTTCATTAGTTTCGGTGTTGTACATAAACCTGTTAAAAAGTCAAAAATTCCTTATACTGATTTGTCATGACGTGGTATACATATTATTGTAATAAAAATACCTACTATTATCGAAAAGTAAACGTATAATTTTTCACCGCAATTATAAATACATGTTTTTTATGAAATGTTTTACTACATGATTCAAATATTAAATTTAACAAAGAAGAAAAGAAAACTAGCAAAAATACGGGAATCCGACTAAAGACAAATCATTGTAACTACACTTGAATATTAAGGGCAGTGTTAACTTGTTGTGTTGGTCTACTTGTTTTCTTCGGAGGCAGACAATTGGAGCCAACTAAATGTTTTTCTTGAAAGTAAAATATCTCTTTAAAATAAAATTTGAAATGCAAATAATATTTGATACAATAATAACACGAGAACGAGAACCATGAGCATCAATTACATTTTATTTTTGTAATTAAATGTTTTTTAAATGTGAGTTTACTAATATCAGAAATGACACGAAATAATAATTTAACAAAACTTAGAATGCAATTATAGTGGTTTAATTCTAAAATAAATTAAAATATTATTGCAAGTAAAGCAGCTAAAGTTTTCACATTTTACAAATACACATACAAAGATTATAAAGATTAAAAAATATTTATAAATAATTATATTTTGTTATAGTTTTAATATCCAGGATATCTCACAAGGAAAATAACTAGTTTCTAGTTATTACACATTCCAATTTGGAGAAGTAAAATAGTTTTAAAATATTAAAACAGGTAAGTCTATCTTTAAAAATTTAAAGTAATAATTATTTATATATCCTGGTACAGATAGTTTAACTGGTATATAATAACAAGTTTAGTTTGTAATTGACGATGACATAGATTTTTTAAACATTTGAATGAATTTACTTCTATTTTCGATTATATAATATACTAAATAAAAAGTAATGTATGATAGTAAAAGTAAAAATTAAACAAATTTGTGTTTAGCAAAGTTTACGCAAAAAATGTCCAGCTATTTTAGCCGGATTTATTATTGTTTGTTCAAGAATTATAAGCGAAATAATAGATCCTTGATTGTAACTCTTATCGATGCATATCTTAAAGCAGGGGCGGATCCACGGTGGGTGGGGGGGGGGAACGTTCCCCCCAAATCTAAAAAAAAAAAAAAAAAAAAACCAGGAAACCAGGCATAAATTTTGCTGGCAAATGTCTTAGGTACATATTATCACATTACATCTAAAATTCACAAGCATTGAACCGATATTTTGAACTCAAGTCTTGTTTTAACTGTCTGTACTGTTATTATACGCTGAAGCGCTGCGGTAAAACGGCCAGACGGCGCGGCATGAGTAATGGCCAGCCTTAGATTATGGTTCTCGGAATTATGCATTAATTAACAATGCATGTGTAGTCATATTTTTTTTTGAATTTAATAATCTGTATTTTTTTTACAAAATTGAGAATACAAGCATAATTAATCATGTTATCTAAAACATATTTTCAAAGATGTAAAGATAAAGAGAATTTATTGCAGTATAATACAATAATACAGTATTGCTTTGAGATTCGAAAAATCAGGAGGAAACCGTAGACTTTCTCTATGGCGATAGGCCTAAGTACACAACATATAAATTTAACTTCAAATGTTGTTATTTTAAGCTAAAGAAATACCTGTTCATTTATAATTAGTATCAAGCTTGTTTCTTTTAAGTCAAAGTTGTAAAATTTGTCTATTAGTACTCTTAAACATCAGCAGTCCTGTTCAAATAATTAAAACGTTTACTATGTTTTATCAATTACTATACAAAATCTGAATAGTAAGATTTAAAACTATTCTTCTTAAGACTAATTGCCTCTGTTGAGTTTTAAATAAACATAAACTACTAAAAGAAAATTTTACCTTAAAATGGTCCCAAATTGGTTATTATTAGTTTGATTATTTCAAACTACATATCCTGTAAACGCCCCAGAAAGGTCCCCCCCAAAATTAAGCCCTGGATCCGCCCTTGTCTTAAAGAGGAACACATTTTCCGATTCGGACAAAACTCTCTATACGTTTTTTTTGCCACAAAACTTGGATCTAAGGCTTTTTGAAAAATTGTGTTTAAGGGTAGTGTTTAATATTTACTCGATATTCATTTCATCCAATTATCACACTATTCATTTAACTGCGAGCCAAGCCGCAAGTACCAGATAGTTAATACATAATTATAAATTGTACATACTTAACACCGGTTTCGTAGACTTGCACTTGGTCCCTCCTGAGATAGCACCTTAAATTGTATAACAATCAAACAACTGCACTATTTTTTCTTATTAAAATAATTTTATAACTTAAACTACAGTATTTTTAAGTTTAATATTATTTGTACTTACACGATCTATAACCCTGAAGTGTATTGATTGTAGGTGAATAATTTCGATATTGAAAATTAACCATTATAATTTTTCAAGTACAAAAATAAAATACTTTAAAATTTTGATACAGTTAGTGGTGCTACTAACCTTTAGCTTGAGCAGAGAAAAACTAATTTTGCTTGATATATTTTGAAAGTACAGCACTGTAAGAGTACAAAATATTATTAATATTTTAATTTCAAACAAAAAGAAACTAAATGCACAATGTTTTGTTGCAACAATAAAACAAGGAATTTATGTTACCATAAATCTTTGACTTCCAGTATTAAAACATCATAGGTTAATATATAAGTCAAATTTATTGTTTGCTACAAATACGTTAGGAAATGCCAATAAATTAACATGTTCTTCGCAAAGAAGTGGTACTGACGTTCCAGCTAAATTAAATAATTCGTTATATCTTGAATGTTTTGATACAGCCAAATGTTGTTCGTAATACGTCAAACTTTAGTTCACGTCAATAACCAGTGTGTTAAGCCGTTTATTTCCAGACTTTACACAACAGTGTTGCTTACACCTCAGCTTGCTTTTGTATTTGTTATTTGTTAGCTATCTGTGGTCTAAGAATAATCGGTGTGAAAAGTATGGACATAAATTGTTTACACATCGGCTAAATGAACAGTTATATCATAACAACTACTAATAATATAATAATAATAATACAATAGTATTTCATACTGAAAGGATATTTACTCTCTGACCTGGCAACAGTTCTATCTAAGGAAATTAACATTGGAACATCAATTTTAATTTAACAACCTTATTTACTTAATGTATAATTGCTTACCGTAGACTACTTAAATATCTGATTTATTAATAAGGAAGGGGAGACCGGGGCACGGTGGGCCAGTTTTAAACATTTGTTACCATATTTTATTCGTATTAAGAATATAAACCTCAAAAATAGGTCCTATAAAAAATACAATCTTTTGTCAATGTTTGCATTTTCAATAATGTTTGTGTGAAAAATTAAATTTTTAAGACTTTTTTGTAAATCCTTTCAAAATGACCCGGTGTGCCCCACAGCGACACTGGGCCATGTACAGGGGTAGAGTGACCGTACCATAAATACTATGTCATATTTCCGAGAAAAACATTTCTATTACATAGATTTAGTATACGTACTGAAAATGATTTAGGTTTAAATTAAAAAGTTTATCAAACAGTTTTAATCACTTTAGGCTATATGTTTATTTTCTTCAAAAATAATTGTTGAAATTATAGTTTCACAAAAGTATTTTTTTCAGCGTAAACAAATGCTATATGATTTAAAATTTATTGGAAAACTTAACTGGGTTAGTGTTCTTTCTGTGCCTCCATGAGTGTTAGGGTTTCCGTTCAATATCCTCTTCAAGAGCAAGGTATGTTTCTTCATCTTGGTAGATTTCTCTTCACATATTTCACTTCCAAGCCAGCAAGTGTTTTTTTTTTACAACTTCAGCAGTATAATATTTGCTGGAAGTATTTCCACTCTTTCCACAAACTTTAACCAACACAAAATCTTCAACTGAAATACGTTGAACATTAAAATAATCATCATCTGTTAGTTCTTCTAGTTGTAACTTGTTATCACAATTTTCAGATGCCACTCGCTTTCTTCCCCAGATGATTTTTTCCCCACAGTCGTCTTAAGGCCTTTTCTTTTGCATTCTCTGATTACTTCTTGTTTAGGTCTATCGGAAGCTTTTTTCTTTTGTTTTTTTATTTTCGGTTTCAATCTTTGCGCAGCTTCTTGTTCGATTGTTGTTTTATTGGGTGTGTCAGTTAACATCTCAGAAAGCCTGATTTTTCGACATCTTTCTTCCCAGTAGTTGTGGGCTGAGAAACATTCGGAAAGGGCCTGACAACTTCGGATGTTACAGGTTTTATATTTGATTGATCAGGTTCATATAGACGTATAGATGAAGAGCTGGATGGTTGAATGTCTTCTTCACTACCTGAAAGTTGTGGTACGCTTAGGTTAGTAACCTCTAGTTGCCTTTCATCAGTTACACTTGTGCACAATGCTGTTCAATGGGAAAATACCTGTATATTTAAATCCTGATGTAATATTATTGGTAGAAAATGCATTTGGAAAAATCCTTACAAGTTTTGCGATTTGGTAAATATTAATTCGTTTCCGTGCGGTTTACCAACCATGATTTGCACGCCTCATTAAAGTACTTCTTCACTGGACCAAAGACTGTCTTATCCTAAGGTCGCAGCTTACGTCTGAATAAGGCGGTATAGTATAAGGAACTATTGCACTCCATCTGATGTGGCAAGATTAAAAGCTTCGATGCTAATGTGGAATTCATGATTGTATATCGGAATGAGTGTTTTATTCAGAAGAAGATAAATGGTGAATAAAGTGCTACAATTCATCCATCCACTAGCTGTTAACTGCTCCTTTTGATCCGACAGGAGCATCATATCTAGAAATTTAATGATTGTAAAAACAATAAAGGGTGTTATTGCGTTGCCAACAGCATTAAATGCATAACACAGAAGCACACATTCACCTCTTTCTCCTGAGGTAACTTGACCGACCTTTTTAGCGCCTTTAGGAGCAATAACTTTCCCTGGGTTTTTGCACTGTAGTCACTCCTGCACTCCTGACTGATCCTAATTATAAATTTAATATTTTCAGGGCCAAATTTATGAGTTTCAGTTAAAGAGAGGTTGCTTCGGGGTTTCTAAGTGAAATATTTCCCACAGGCTTTCTAAAACCATCCTGCTAAACTTCTCTGGCACATTTATTTTTAGTCCATGTTTGTGGTAAATTATTCTGCAAACGAACAGTATATTCTTAAGCCAATTTTCGACATTATTTGGGAGATAACCCATGGGACAAAGCATGGGACGCCCAGTCTTGAAGCATGGAACAAATATTCTGAAATCTGTTTTTCTTCTTCATATGAGACGACTTGGAGGAAAGCATAATTAGGTCTAAATGAAACATATTACCATCAGAATCAGTGTTCTAGCTTACATCTTTACACTTCTTAATGTACCATTGCAAAGTTGATCTTTTGACGCCAAATTCTACATTTCATCATTTGACTACATCTCTCTCAGTTTGATGTTCTACAAAAAACAGCCTACACAGCTCGTCTCAATATACTATCGTCTGTTTGACCAATGTCTGTTTTTCGAATTCTTCTATGAGGTATTTTCATCTGAAACAAAAGCGAAAAAGGAAAACAGAATTAAGAAGAGGGGCGTTCAAATTTGCAGATAGTTGGAAGGCCTAATCACTTAGGCCAGGACTTACAGAATAACTGATCATTAAAAATTCTTGTTAAAAGTTTCTATGTTTTGTAAATTTATTACCCCATGTACAAATTGTAAAACGTGTATAGTTTTATGGTTAGGTATATAATGCTTTTTTATTGTTTAATAATTTGAAATTTGTATTGGTCAAAAGATGTATACTAAAGTAGGTGTAAAGATATCATGATGGGTGCATTTGACCATTGGCACACTGTGCCCCACATATTTTGTTTAAGGTTAGAATTCAATAACCACCAAATATAGCTTGATTAAATATAGAAATTGAATGGGGTGAATAGATAAAGCCTATAACTAAATATCTGTAATAGTTTTACTATTTAATATATATGACACAATTTATAAATTTCACAGCTTAACATATTTCTGCAACGACACTGCAAAAAAACAACAACATTAACTGCTAACTTCCTTCGAAATTATGACCACAAATTACTGTGGTTGATCTTGTTTTCCTCCACAGTATGACCAACCTAAGGAACGCTCAGAAACATATTTTCCCTGTTCATTAATTACTTACACTATATTCCATTACTTTAGCCCACTGGTCCCATAGCTTATTGTGCCCCGGTCACACCTACGTATTAAAATTAAACTTAAGCATGCAACACCAAATAATTTAGTTTCGATATTCATTAATATTGGAATAATATCTGTTAAAATATGCAATATCACCTAATCACGCGGGAAACAAAGAAGCTTGCTATAATCATTACTTATGGTCAAGATAGCAGACTGAAATCATGAAGTTAAGTAAAGTGAAGAGTTATTTCATTAACTTGGCTTAATGAAACATTATTGAAGTGGGGAAGAACAAGACTACTTTATGGAATGTTTCAAATTTATGACATTACAAGAGAAGGCGATGAAGCGCTTCGCATGATTTAAGTGTAATGAACTGTTTCAGTTTTGGAATTTGAAGAATTTACATTTGCAGGCTTTACTTTGACAATATAAAAAAAAAAGATTTTTAGCCAAAGTAAGTGTAGTATAATATTCCTATTTGAAATATTCAAAGGTTTTAAGCTTATCAATTTACTTGCATTGTATAAGTTAAGTGAAGTTTGTTTAGTTAATATATTATTTAAACTAATTTATTAAAGGTCGTATAAAATAATACACCAGAAGTGTAAAATAATTTTGCGAAAACAAACGTCCTCAAATAAGTAAATACCTATTGCAAGGAAATGGAAATAATTACATGTTCTGTAGTCTATATGTTTAAATTACTGTAAGCACAACTTTATATTTTCTTTAAATTTACTATTTAGTCCTGCCAGTGGAGTAAATAGAAAAACAATTTTTAGAGTACCTATCCAAAGCAGCAAGATTATTGTAATTTATTTTGTTTTAATTAAATTGAAGCAAGTCCTGTTATATATTTTTAAAGTATAGTTATAATCCAAAAATATTGAATACAAAAATTAATTATATTTTTTTTAGTTAAATTGTTAACAACGTTTAAGGTGATACAACATGAACTAAAGTTTGGCTTAGTATAATATATATTCAAACACTTGCCTGGACCAAACATTCTTGAAATGTAGAATATTTAATTTAGCTTGTATTGCCTTTGCCTAGGACATTCTTTAATGCAATTTCATAGTGTATTTATAGCAAGCAATAAATTTGACTCAATAACAACTTAAGATGTTTGATGTCAAATATTTATAACACTATACACTTAACGTAATGTTAATGCAATTGATACATTAATAATAATTGTATCTATGGTTACCCTAAAATTAACTTGAACAACTATCTGTATTTGTTTCAAGCCGTTTAGGTTTTGTAAGTATTGTATTTTCTGTTTTGAAAAATTATTTTGTAATATTTTGGGTATAAAAGCCATGTACTTAAAGTCAATATAGGCCTACTTAAGAGTCACAGATTTTGTATGTATACGTAATAAACTTAAGAGTTCTCCAATGGAAGTTTAAAAATAATGCATAGAACAAAAGTAGTCTTCTGCAAGTATTTCTTAATAACATAATATAAATTTACAGCGGTTATTTGATGAAACCTAGTGCAAGTATATAAACAAATTAAAATTTGTATAAAGTGTATGTAATGGATGTGTACACAAATGTATCGTGTTTATTCACACAAAACATCTAATGATAGGCTATTCAAATCTGAAGATAAGATAAAACAGAGAATTTAGAGTGGAATACTTTACATTATAAGTCAAAGAAAATGAAATTTAGGCCTACTTTAATGAACAAAACATTTATTTTATGCTTTTAAATAAAAGATTCAAAACAAAGAATTAATAATAAGTGTTAATAAAAGTAAGTTCAATATTTGAAACAGATTTGTTTTGATAGAAATTTGAAGCTAAATTACTATTATTTCGCCACTTAAATAACGACATTTTAACTAGAAAGGTATTAAAATATTTTTGATTTCAGTTGCGTTTTGGTTGTCTTGTCAAATGGTGTCCTTTTGACTTAGTATACATTTTAACGTCAAAATAATGTATAAGTATGAATAATAGGCAAAATAATAAGTATGAAGGAGGAGACCGTAAGGTGATTAAGTAGCAAATATATGATTAATGTAAAGTGCACATCATAAGTTTGTAAACAACTGCTTGCAGTAATGAAGGAACTAGATCAAAATATTTAGCCAGTTGATAATGTCAATTGATGAAATAATTGTTTTAATTTTACGTTTCTTTGAAATGTTCACTGTAACAGGAACAGATTACCTGTGATGATGTAATGACGTATGCGGAATTTCTAATGACGATATCTCAGAAACAACTGAACTGATTTAGGTAAAAATGGCTATGGATGTTCCTTTATGATGTATGTAATTATTAAAAATATAAACATCCATACCTCCCATAATTCAGAGAAAAATTTAAAAATATGGAACTAAAGTTAAAAAAATAACGTCAATTGATATGGTTAGTACAATTATGGTCGGATTAAACATGTTTGCTAATAATATGGTTTTGCACATTGTAGAATAAATTGTAATCCAAAACCAGTTTGGTGCCCTTTCAATTTTTTTAAGGTATGTTTTGTAAAACCTTGATGAATCAGCCTCAGTAAAGAGAAACAGCTGGAAACTTCGCTATAATATAAAATGTTACTAATAATACTTTTGTCCCCATAATTGACTAATTTTGAGGTTGACTAAAATATTTTTAAATGCCGGTTAGTTGTATAGATAATAGTGAAAAAGTTTTGGTAAACTTAAAATGTTAACTAAAAATGTTTTGCCCTCATTGTTGACTAAATGTTCACCTAAATCGTCTCAATAGTTCCTGAGATATCGACATTATAAGAATTCCTATAGTAACATCAAATGCAAGCTTTCCCTGGGTAATCTGTTGTTGCTACATTATTACTGAAATAGATTCATTAATCGTTCGTTCATTTAAATTATCATATTATTTAGCAAGATTTAATTACAAATTTGTATTAGAATTAATTGGAACGCTACACATTTGATTAAGTTTGATTATTTCCATCATATTGTCACATTATCTATTTTTTAATCAATGTACATATAAACAATAAATACTATTTTATTGCTAGTAATTCATAACGGGAAAATTACAAAATATCTTTTGATGTTGAATCTTTTTTGAAGTTCACTCATTGATTTTCATTAGCATACCATATTTTTTTCGTATAGCGTAGAAATATTTGATGGGGATATTTTCAAGAGAGAGACTACTTTTCAGTCCTGCTTATTACTTGCACTGCATTCTGGGTAAAGATTACGTACCTCGTATCCAAACTAAGGCATGACGTCATGTTGATGGTTAGATAAATATTCGGATGGGAATTATGCAATTTTTATGTAACAGTAGTAATACGTATAATATCTTGCTTTTTGATTTTAAAACGTTAAAACAGACACATATTACAAAAATATATTAAACACTAATGTGACGTAATCAATTCACTACTATTGGATTGAAAATAGTGAGTAAACATTGTTCAACATCTCCAGAATAGATTAGCCTGGAAGTGTATGTAGCGGCTCTAATATAGCGTACATAATAATAATTGAAAATACCTAGGTGTAAAACTTTTGTGGTTTAATACTTACTACTAGTACATTTAATAAATGAACAATGTAGTTATTAAAATTGATATAGTTTTATTAAATAAAAGCTAAAAACAGAACCAGAAAAATTATTGCTGAAACCTAATCTTCAACTTATGACGGTGTCATTAAAAAGAGCTAAACTTAATAATTCAATTTGTATCATATATGATTAAATATTTTTTATGGACTAAGGCAAGTTTAAACAAATTACAAAATATTAAAACACAATAATGAAGGCCCAACTATCGCAATATAAAATACATTTATAAAGGTATAAATACAATAAAATATTCTTACATAAACTCACAAGCACAAAAAGCACAAACTTAAAATACTTAAGAGATTACACAAATCCAGTTGTGTGATTATTATTAAGAAAAGCTGTATTTATACTTAAACTAATAAAAGAGATCTAATTTATTTCTTAGAATATAATTATTAAACATTTTTATATTGACGGTAATGTATTGAATCATTTGTAAACGTATTTTACATAGTTTCACTTGAATCACAAAATAAGATCAAACGAATAAACCTCTCATAGACCAAGGGAATACAATATCCTGTCTGACTATACTGTGAGAACACCGTGAGCCAAACGTTCTCAATTTGAGTTTTGATTCAAAAAAGTCTGTATTTTCCAGAACTGTACGAATAAAACCATTACAGTAAATGTGGTTTAGTTTACACGAAACGATAATTTAAACCTTTCTCTACAAATCGAATAAACATATCAATACAAATATATTGATACATATTTATTTTGAAAACACCAGTTTTTATGTTCCTGCTAACAAAACTAGACCTAGTTTGAATAGTAATTTAGTTTAATATGCCCAAAAATTAAATATTATTATAACAAAGTGTAGAGAATAAATCAAAGAATTGAACTGTATACTTGTAAATGATTGATTCATAAAAGTATTTGACTTAGCTTTACTTGAATCATAAAATGAGATCAAACAAATGGAACCTCTCGCGCACGAATCCTATACAAGATACCGTGTGAAAGCCGTTACAACTGTCACTTCCAAAGCGTGAGAAAGACGACGTTAGAATTCCCTACTTGCCTGTATTTCTCAGTACTTTACGAATAAAACCGTTAGAGTAAATGTAGTTTGCTTTACACGAATTAGAAGGTTGAACTTTTCTCTAAAAATAGATATAAATATATCTATACAAATATTTTGAATTGTAAGAGATATGTCGAATCTAAAATGTGCTGTTTCATTGGTTGAAATCTGTCCAATTGCAAGGATTTACAGAAACCTTTATAAATATAATCGTGCTTGATTCGTGAGAAATATTATTTCTAAAAGTTAAAATAAAAATACAGAACACAATTCTCAAAAAAATACGTTTATTGGTCAAACCCGTTTCAACGACAAAGTCGTCATCTTCAGTGACACATGAGGTACAATTAAATTATAACTCAGTGTCACTGAAGATGACGGACTTTTGCGTTAAAACGCGTTTGGCCAATAAAAGTATTTTTGTGAGAATGGTGTTCTGTATTTTTATTTTTATTCTTAGAAAGAAACTGTTATATTTTTGAAACTAAAAGAGTGACGCCTGTATGGAAGGAAGTTTTAGAAAGTTTAAATGTTGATGAATTCAAAGGTATCTTCATATTCTTTTCAAAATATTTCTGTCGAGCGATATTGAGCCTTGGAGAAGTGACAAAGATGAGTAATTTCTTTGTGTTTTCATGCGCGGCAATAGCTTTTTAGAACACTACTATTTTAAAACATTGATTGCATATGTAAGTGTACGTTTAAAAAAACATTTGTAAATACATAAATTAAAGTTTTAAATATTTCCTTTCTAATAGTTTTTGTTTTATTGAGATTGAACGGCTTTTAATGGGTGAAATAAATATTGGATACAATCAGACGTTATAAAAGTACTGGCTCTGCTCGTTGAGGCGACACTATAGTGTTGTCTGCCGGTTGTAGGTCTAAGTAATTAGGTTTTAAAGTTTAAGTAATATGACTTCGAATAGCTATTCCACATTTAGGTATATACCAATCATAACAATAAGTACTACGAATTTTGCAACTTAAATGTATTTGTATAGTACTTCAACATATTTTAAATTTATTGTAAAGTTTTATTTTTATTTTAAATAATTTTTTACAAGTTATATTTTTAATTTATTTTCACGTAACTATACAGTTGTTACGTAGTCATCTGTACTTATATATTTTGAATGGGTTATTTATTCCAAGTCCATTCCATCAGTCTTCTTTTATAAATATCACAATATCATGTGAAGCTACAGTATACAGCTCCAGGTGGTCCTGGCTAATGGTGTCTTGCATAATGTATGACTCTTCTGCTGACATTGCCTTTTGCTTTGAAACCAAAGTTTTAATAGATCCCGTACCTTTAGCAACTGATAATTTATTTATACCTTTGCCAATGTCATACGATAATGGAGTTTGTCACTCTTCGGTTGTTTTCATCTAAATTTCGGAGTAATATGTTAAAGATAAAAGAAATAGGGCTATATAACTTATTATTGAAAGTAGCAGCAAAATTATCTAGGCCCAGAAACATATTAATATAAATATATGCAGTTCTCCTTATTAATGTGTAATACTAAATGTTTATAGTCTAGAGGATTGTGTAATTCCGTGAGATATTGAAAGAAGGAATAGTATGACTTTTCCAGTCGTAATCATACCGGTAATGATGAGTAAAATGCAACTATTATAAGGTTTGTCGAATTTGCAATAGTAAATTTAATCATTTTATCTAAACACAGATCAATAGTACCTATTTATTATAAAAGAAGAGAATGAGAAAAATGAAATAAAGTAACTGTACTTCTTACCTATACAATTTCAATGTTGAATAAAATTAAACATTATCAAGCAATAAAATCATAAGATATTAATTTAATGTATATAAATTTTAACAATAAGAACAAACATAATAATGTACTTTATTTCATTTTTACATTAATGATATGATTCAATGTAAATTAATGGAAATATCTTCAGCACGATTTGAGATATGGATGTGCGGTTTTCACGGTTTTCACCATTGATATTGTATTAAAATTCTACATTGAAATGATTCATATGAACACTTTCCTAAATAAAAAAAGTTACATTTAAAATAGTGGATCTAAGATACATAAAATGTTTGACTTCTTAATAAATAGTATTAGAAGTCTGAGATCGGCAGATAGTATAGTTCTAAGTTCCTCAATCACATCTACCTTAAAATGTTCCTTATATACGAAATATTAAGCCGATCTCAGACTTTCCCCCCATCCTGTATATTTAATTTAGTAACTGAATTAGGTTTGGTAGAATTATTTTATATTGTGACACGAGAAACTCTGAAACTTTGAAGTTACTTTGTTTAAATCTCCTTGTGACTACTCCGCAAGAGAGATTTAAAGAGTTTATACAGTTTACTTGAAGAGATTGAGAAACTTGGAATTATTCTTTTTTCAAAAACAACTGACTTAAAGTTTCCTTTTGAACTAGCCTTAT
The DNA here is from genome assembly GCA_018207615.1 of Philaenus spumarius. Classification (NCBI taxonomy): domain Eukaryota; kingdom Metazoa; phylum Arthropoda; class Insecta; order Hemiptera; family Aphrophoridae; genus Philaenus; species Philaenus spumarius. Next base: position 29,774 of record JAGFPH010004689.1, read on the forward strand.
TTCGCTGACTGATCATACGTTACTTTAAGTTATTATATAGCTCTGTGCTATTGCATATAATTTATAAAACGTAAATATATTATATAACAGAAATTATTTTGACAGTAACAGGTAAAATATGTGCAGCGGTAATGATGTTTAGAGTAATCTCATAATCCCTTTACATTTATTTCGTATTATTTATTTTTCTTAACTATACTATGTGTACTGTAGCACCCAAAATTTTCAAAACATTAAATGTTTTGTGAAAACACATTTGAATGGCACTAAATTTATGATATTTTTATTTTGTAAAAACAACCTAAAATCCTCAAACACCTTCTTTGTAATAGTAAAGTAATCGAAGTGGCATTCGGTTTCATAAACATGTTTATAAGTTAAAGTTTATTACTGGCATTGTAAAGCATAACTGATTAAAATTAAAGAATTACTGGAAAAAGTCCGTCCAAGTCCGACTTGCTGTGTAGGCCTACGTGTCACTGTGACTACAACACTATTTTATTATTCACTGTAAAGGCTAACACGCCTTGCAGTTTATTAATGTAATTGTTTTTTTGTGTTAAGAAAAATTCTAATGTAAAATAATATTCTTAATTTTGAGTAAATGATTCACTTTATAAAACCACCAAGAACTTGAATTCTTATTTTTAAGATTTCTTTCCTAAATCTTCAATAGGTTCTCAGAAAATTAAATAGTGTTTGATACAATATTTTTCAGTTTTATTTACTTGGCTGGGAATCCAAGTAGCACATAACGTGGAATAGTTATAAATGTATCTAAATATAACAAACAAAGCATTAGTAAAATAGCAAGCAATGGAGAAAACTAATTGTGTGATTTAGTATCATAAGCACAATAAAGCACTACTTTTGGGATGCTATATGTAATTTGTTATAATAAATTTGCCTTAATGGAAAGTAAAAATACTTTAAATAATACAAAATTAATTTGATTTTAAACAAAATGTGAAATGTTCACAAAATGTATTAGTTTTCACAAGATAGGCCTATCACAGAAATGTAAACATTTGTGACCATATTATTTTATTTATATTCTACACCCTGTCGTATTGTAAGATCAAGAAATGTACGAAGGTCTTTATGTTAATAATTTTGTTGCAGGACTCGTTCTACTAATCTTAATTTGCCGAATTGTATCTATCACAAAACCGATAGGATCGAGCGCATAAACCATTAGTCACTGATGTTAATTAATTTTCACCGGAATTGATTTACTAACTGTGGTTCCGCCCTTCTAAGAAACACTTGTTATTTATAACTGTGAAAAATAATAATCACTGTTTCATTTATAAATTAGGTAAAGTTGGAGTTTATTCCTTCTATACAATCACTAAATAAATTTGGTAATTTAAATGTAGTTTGTATCTCATTAATAAAATATAATACATAGTATTACTGTTTTAGCAAATTATTTAAACATTGACAAATAAGTAATACATAATTATTATGAAGTATACAAAGTACAAATATAATTAAAATCTAACTATCCAGTGAAACCGATGCAAATCTTTACAAATTAACACTGAAATTTATATAATACTTACACAAAACTTCTTGATAATGTATTTAAAACACAAAGAGTTTAATGTAAATTTTAACCCTTATAAAACGCATTAATTACTGGCTACTTTCATTTTAGACGTGGCTCTACAGTGGATTTTGATAAGCGAGACACATTTTTGTACATTTTGTGAATAATTATCATTGATTAAGTGTTATGAGTGTGTGTGTTTGAGTGAATTTCAAACAATTATTTGTTATATTTTTGTTCATATTATAACTATTTTATTAGATGAATGTGAAACAGTCTACATTGTGGTAAATACAATAATTGTAATAGTTTAAATTGTTGCCAACTTAGCAGGTAGTAGCAAGGCCGTGACAGTTTATATGGTATATTTAATAATTAATTGTTATCACATATCAGAGAAATAAAACATAATAGTATTAATATAAGAAAATAATATTTTAATACTGTTAAACATTTGATATATTTAATTAAACCCTAAACCACATTACATGTAATGTATTTTCATAGTAATTGCCATTATAGTTTATAAATAATCAGTTTGTGTATTATTGGAATTCTACATTAGGATAAATTGAAGACGTAATAGACATTATCTACATATATAAAAGCGAAATACCACTCACTTACTCACTGACTCACTCATCACGATTTCTCAAAAACTACCTAACGGATTGAAATGAAATTTGGTACGTAGCTTCCTCTAGGGCCATAGGTGCTCACTAAGAAAGGGTATGAAAAATTTAGAAATTTTAGGTGGGGTTTGGGGGGATCAAAGTTACTAAAATCATAATTTCAGATCTTTTATTATTATGACAATAGTGCTTTTATTATTTAAGATCTATATATATAAAAGCCAAATACCACTCACTGACTGAACACTTAAAAAGAATACAATTATGTTAAAAAGACTGAAAATACCAACCACCACGGGCAACGCCGTACGGGTCAGCTAGTATATATATAAAAATAAGACGCAAGGAAAATAAATAATTTTTAATAAAGTAAATTGTAATAATAATAATTATTTAATAATAAATAATAAAGAATTCGTTTAGAAAAGGCAAGATATAAATTAAAATATAAATATGGGCAGACAGATGTAAAATTAAAATATAATACATCATATACATATAACAAATAACAAAATGAAATGATGTAAAAAGTGATACATAAACAGTTTAAGTGATTAAAAATAATACATCAAGTGACAACAGAACTAAATTAAACAACAATTAAAATAATTCCTCACTTATTTTAATTAAAACTTACATATAAAAACATCGATATGTATATAATAGACTATATAAAATAACATGGTGGTATGAGTTAGTTTAAGAGAGCAGGTTGGCAAACATCGTCACAAGTGCATTGCGGTCCTTCCTTCTTCATGCTATGGAGGTAGCAAGATGGCGAACTGATTAAATTTATCATTGCATATAGAGAGAGTTTTTCTTTTTAAAGAGTAATCTAGAAATTTCTGTATAATCGTCTGTGAAATGGAACATATAATCATGTTACGGTCTAATATATCAAACATGTATCAAGGAGTGTTTTTTGAAAGGAGAGTTACAAGATTTGAGGTGATGGATAGTTAGCACGTGTGCCTGCTCAAACAACATTAAAAAAGTGAATAAATAAGTGAAAAAAACTTTCAGGACTCAGGAATAATAAATTGCACAAGCATTTAGAACTTTGAACTTTTGGGACATTGTGTAATTCTGTAAGATAGGATCTAAACAACTTTTTTTATATAAGTATAATTTCTTTCTAATCTAGTTTAAAATTGTGTATAATCAAGTATAACCAAATTTCACCTTAAGTTGA
>JAGFPH010004689.1:33249-43510 GCA_018207615.1 Philaenus spumarius
AGAAGTTATCACTTCCAACGTGTGGTCTTAAGCACGCCGATTTTTTTTTTCTGCTTTTATGGATTGAGTTCACGATCCATACTTAAAATATTAAGTGGAAAATAAATACCATAATATAATAAATGATTCAAATGCAATCAACCCGTTTGAAAAAAAAACATCAATATCAGCGAAGATCAATATGATTTTTTTTTGTGTTTTCCCCCTTCTGTAAAACAAATTTAATAATGAAAATACTTATTGATTGGTACTTTTTTAGATAGTTCTAATTATTTATTTTTGCAAAAACTTTCTTGCAAATCATTAAGTAAATGACATTAGTAAATATTGTTAACCAATTATAAAGTTAAGACAAGTCATAAGGGATAAAATAATGTACTCGATTTACCCATAGACAATTTGTATGTACATTACCTAGCTTGATTATCTAACTACCTTGCCATCTTTCATCTTGTTGTAATGGCGAGCTTACTGATATTAGTAACCAGAATACGGTGTTACATCGGACTCCCACCTAGTAACACTCTTTTGGACAAAATCCTTTTAATCTGTTATTGGTATAGCTCAGTAATTAGTTTTCCAGGAATGCAGCGAAGAGTAGCAAAACTTTTAATTAAAAATGAAGTGTAGAAATTCTTGTAATTAAATTTATCTGAAATGAAAATCAACATTTCTTCCAAAGAATGTCTTCTATTTATCAGTCTTACAATGTAACATTATTTTCTTGATTACAATTTGAAAAATGCTCTTAATAACTTAATATTTTATTTCAAAGCAAACTTAATATATACGGAAACATTAATTAGTCACTAATATACGGATACAATATTAAGTATTTTTTAGACACAAGTCAGTACATTAATTTATATAATAACCATTTATTAAAAAAAAAAATAGTATTTATTCGGTTTTGTTCAACGCTTTTCATATAAATTTGTGCAAAATGTAACTCATCCCTTGAGTTTCTATTTGACTCTTTCTACCAAACGATAAAACGTTTGAACAGTGAAATCTGAAACGTTTGGTTTCGTCCTCTTTTGGGTATTTCAAATGTATGCCCATGATTCTGCGTGTGGATTAGGTTCTCTCCAGCGCACTTATTTAAACTCAAGGCGAACATACATCTTGATTTATGCCATCTTGTTTCCAAACAATGCAAACCCTTTATGTTATTTGTTTTTAATCAGCAATGCGGAGTGTACAACAACTAAGAATGGCCATACAATCCACTACAACTAGAATCTCAAAAACAGCGCGACAAGTTTATTATTTTATTTTCATATTTATTTATTAGTCTATAGAACTACTTCATGTAAGCTGGTTATAAAAAGATAATTATATTGAAAGGTTGAACTAATTTCAGTCTACAAAGTGAGTACTGCATACTGAGATTTAAATTATATGCATGACATATTCATGTTGGGAACGGAAACAATATAAGAGTTTAATACTTTATCTTAAGTTTAGTTAATGGAATAGGGAATAGATATAAAACATATTAACATTGTATTTGTTTTCCTCAAAATAAAATATTAACACAAAGGAAATTGTCTTAAGAAGGACCACATTGCAATTATTTTTATAAACTACTAGGTTTCAACATTTAAATTAAGAAAATATTTACTATTAAAGAACTGCTTATTTATTGTATACCGATAGCAGAAACTGGTATATTTATATCAAATAAAGTCAGTATATATTGTAAAACATAAAGTGCACGAAAACTTTAATATTCAGTATACTATACGTATATACTATAGTATGTTATGTATTAACTTTTTAAATTAATAAGACAAATATTTAAACCTACACTGTCAAAATATAAAATTGAAAGTCGCATTACATTATTACGTAATTACGTATCGTATTACATAACCAATCCACAAAATCAACAAAAGAAACACCTACTTACAAATTAAATCTTATAAGTCAAATATATAGATGTTTTGTATAAAAACCCTTTTAAAGTCGTTTCCATTTTACTATTAACAATTACGATAAATTCCAATAAGAACAATATTACAATACTTCATAGTATTTCATTGTGATAATTTTGAAGTTATTAAAAGCATCGTATTAATAGTGGCAATAATACAATAGTTTAATAGCTTTCTAAATATTTCAAAGCCAAAAGATCTCTCTTGTCTAACATCGCATTATCTGCACCTAAAGTAGTACACTTGTTCAGGCAGAAACTGTTTGTTTAGAATATAAGTTAAAATTTTTAGTCCTGTACAGAACTGTGTATGCAGGAAATGAACTTAAGTTAGAGAGGAATCGACTTCACTCTTGATAATGAAAACACGCAATGCAAACTGTAAGCAACTGTGTAGTTTATCCTTCTAACAACTTATTTCATAGTAATATGTTTATAATTGTACATCTATTTCACGATTTAACAATTTCAAGACATTTGTATTTAGATTAATTTAGAACTTTAAATGAACTGATTAACTTTAATCAGTTGTTATTAAACTTTAAATACAGCACAGAAATGAAACCTATAGTGCTTTCTCATATGAAGCACAGTAGATGTTACTAGAATTTGAATTTCAAATTATACCCTAGCTTCTCTAATCTTTTGCCGTAGAATATTTTCGGCATACTACTGAACCTGATTCCAAGAGTCCTAGCTTATTAGCATCTTTGCTATAATATTGGCCGGTGTAAGCAAGAAAATCCTTTCTTCGCTGTCCCGTCTTTCTTCCGCCCATCTGACACAGAAGAAAAACGTGTGCTCAACATCGTCCAACTCGGAATCGCCATATGGCCACAACGGGCTTTCCACTTTTCCTATTTTTGCCAGGTACGCCTGGAAGCAACCATGTAAAGTCAGCAGCTGGGTCATATAAAAATTCACCTCCCCATGTGGTCGGTTTATCCATTTGGAAATGTTGGTAAATAATCCAGCAGTCCATCTCCCTCTGGTCTCCTGTTGCCATCTTTCCTACCAGACTCTGAGCGTTTGCTCTTCCTCCTTAATCTTGGATTCTTCCTTTCTCTGGAATACAATCTTCCTCTCCATTGCCATCAGGTCGATAGAGGGGATACTAGCAATAACCAGCAAAGCTGGTCCGACACTGCCCTACAGGCACAAGTCACACTAAGTGCCACTCTCCATTTCACAGCTGTATCATATTGCGATAAGATTTTGTATCCAGGGCTTCTGCTTAGATTTCGAATCCATACAGAAGAACTGCGTGCGTGACCGTCATTAGCAGTCGTCTTGTTCCTGTCGTTGGACCGCCTATGTTTGCCATTAAACGACTTAGAGCCGCTATGACTCTAGCTGCTTTCTCCGTGGCATGCCAAATCTGCTCCCAATTACTGAGACGAGAATCTAACCTTACACCGAATCTAACTATACTTCCTCTATACTATAGTATAGTGAGAAAGTAAAAAAGTAAATATAAGAGATTAGTATGTACATTTTGCATACAATATCGGTCAAAACGTAAAATGCCGTACCATAAAAAGCGCGTTTGTCCGCTGCGAGCGAAGCGAAGCATTCCATAATCCAAGGGTGAAAGGACGAGGTGTGAACTTGCAAAACGAGTGTTTCCGCTGAACTAAGCAGCGAGTGAGCCGAACTTAGAGGTGCATCGGCTGAGATGCAAACAAATTATCTTCTAATATATTATTTAGTACACTATTCAGCGCCTTCTTGAGTAGACTAATTTTCCAAATAGTTGATACCCTAAAACATATAAACTTAATTTTGGAACTACCTTCAAGTCACGTCAGCGGTTCAGCTGTTTATTCGAATTATTTATTGATTTATTTAGTTGTAAATCACGTAAACTTTGATCACGTAAAATGAAAAATAACTTTCAAAGTTTAGAAGAAATTATTTTGTTTTAACTTCCTTGGAAGAAATGTTTGATAAGTAAAGAGGTGTGATTAGTCAACAAACTTAAATCAGTTCAAAAATTATTTGTTTGTGGTACGAGTAATCCCAAGTTTATTAACCAATGGAGAGAAACTCGATAAATCTGTGTTGCGTAGTGGCATTCCAGTGATTTTTATAAATAATGTTTCATTTATGAAGATTTTTTTCTTCAAAATACCAAAAGATGTAGATATTAATATATATATCGTAACTAAAAATATTTATTTGAACACTTTTAAATTTTAATGTTGAATTTTAGCATAATGATAAACTCAAAAAACATTGATAAAGTCTATATAAAATAATTGTAAAATACATTTTTTTAAACTAAAAAATTATATAAACCACTAGTTAAAATATTTAGAAATCTATAACAAACTATTGCAATAAGAATTAAATTTATCAATGATACTACTACATAAATTATTTATAAATTTTTTAATAAGTTTCTATTTTACACATATTTATTTCTACTCTAAGAGCAACATTCTCTTATGCTTACTTATAACAAATTTATTCTTATCTTTTTTATTCATGTTCCTCAGCTCTTCAATTTAAATTTATAACCGTTTTAACTTAGTACAATTATTTTCTAAAGGTTTACAGAGTTAACATAGTGAGTTAGTAGTATCACTTATTATGTGCCTACCTAAATTATACGTATAAACCAAATATTTCAGTCCGGCTAGTGTGCACTTTGCATCCAGTGATATGGTTTAGACAAAGAAATGTATGTTTTTAAATGTAAAAATAATTTTGTTGTTTTTTATTATTATTTATTTGAAACTCTACAATAATATATCAACTTTTCCTAAAGAATTCAAACATTACCTCCAGTAATTACTTAAATTTGAAAAACTGTCCAAAGTAGTCTGCTCTAACATAACTCAATCTGCATTTATTCTTTAAAACATTCCTTATCTAGTTGTGAACTTATAAAATAAATATATAGTTCATCCGCTTAAAATGTTTACTGAATATAATGTTGTATTTTGATTAATTTTGCCATAAATTTACATTTACATTGATCTAAATCTAGCAATCTAATGAATCAGTCTACATTCTGCAACTATTTTGTATAAATAATACTTTTAAAGTAGATACTAGAATGGTAATTATTTGTTTAAATTTAAAATATAAAATTGTTTAAAATCAATTTAATTAACCTCCTTAAAATCACCTTCATCATCCTCTGAAGTAATTACACAAATTATAAACATCCTCCAAACTAATTCAGTTCTCCTGTAACTCAACAATGTTAACGAAAAGTTTATACAGTTCAATACAATAACGTATCCATATAGAGCAAGAGCCCGTGATGATCAGGCGTTCCTTATGTCAAAAAACCTGAAAGTTTCTTTGTGTATGTCCCTAATACAGGTAAAAACGATCCCCGATTATGAAGTTTGGATCACGGTGGCTTTGACACGTAAAAGGTAGCAAAGGTGTATAAAATTACACCACAAATTTGTTAAAGTATAAAACTCAGTTTTCACATATTTTATTTGGAATAATATTAGAAATCACGTCGTATATTGTCAGACAGTACAATTGCAACCCTCTGTCAGACACCCTTAAATTATAATGAATTATAATTATACTTACGTTATAGTATAAAAGCTGAATTTTCTATATGTTACTTGAGGAACTATCAAAAGATGTTTTCTCAGTAATCAGACAGTTTCGATAGTTCTTACACCTTGTCAGACACATTAACATTTGGCGCTCCATAGGCGAACTCAGTCTGACATCACTAATTTGCCGTTGCGCTCCACTGTCGGACTCATTCCGACACAAGTTTTAATATGATTTCTCTGTTCTATACAAGTTTAGAATCTGTGGTTTCGGTCTAATAAATACATTTGACATACTTATTTAAACAGACATATTTACTGTAAAATGTATTTTCCAAGCCCTAATCATTTTTATTACTCTACTTTTAAATTCATAAAAAAACACTTTTTTTTACTTGTTTGACCTAATATATTCAAAATAGGCCTAATCAATAAAAACAATTGTTAAATCTCAAGACAATTTTTTAAAATTATTTATAATAGTCACATTTAGTATAATACGCACAATAATCGCTAGAAGCACAATAAGGCGATATTTTAAAATATTTTGCCTTTAAGGGTTTAAGCAACCCCTAAAATAATAAATATTGTTTGTTATAATTTTCCTAAAGCTAGAAAACTTAAATTTTGTACATTTATTTCTTGAAAACACATATAAAAAGTAAAAAAGTTTTACATTTTGCCATGTTATGCTAAGGGGTGAAAATTTAATAACAACCCATAAAAAATAAATATTAATTTTTAGACTTTCTTTAAAGGCAGATGAAATTTTTTGTATTTATTTCTTACAAGATAGATAGAAAAAATAAAAAATTTTTACACTTAATCACGTTCTGCTATTGTGTGAAAATGTAGTAGCAACCCCTGAAACTATAAATATTAATTTAATAACGCCTAGGAACATGAAATGTTTAACACACATTGCCTATGAGCGCTAGAGGCGCACTAAGAAAGGATTTTAAAATATTTTGCCTTAAATGGCTGATCAATTCTATCCCGATCTAAGCATTCGCATATTAAAGACGTAGGCTATCTGGGCAATCTGCAACATTGATCTAAGGCTGTGATTTACCAGTCTGCAGATTTAGTGGTTGAAAAAGAAAACACTCTTTACTCTGAATTCTTTATTTTTAAATGGTTTAATTTATTCAGCCCACATACCCTGACGAAGACAATAGACGGGCTACCAACGTACAACAAATTCTAAACTAATTGAATATACATAATAATTCTCTTTCATGAAATAAAAGAAAATGAGAGAGAAATATTACAATTCTTAACAGTGATGCAAAACATTTTCCGCAGCAAAGCACGGGTATTCAGCTAGTAAAGTTATAAACGTTACTATCACACAATGCTATCATGATTCAAAGTAAGTATTACAGGAAGGTGTTTCATTCCCAAAATAATGTATATTACTAATATTAACATGTAAGTATTTTAGGCAATAAATGAAATATTGATCACAACTAATATTTTATTCAGATGCCTTTTATACATATAACATGCAATAGTTTTGTTTTCTTTTTTTTTTAAGAACAGTATAATAAGATTATATTCTAATTATCTATATGATAATCTAAGTGTTATTCAAATTTAAGTTTCTTTTAACTGGTTGGATAAATGAAAAATATAATAGATTATTTTGTTACATTTAAAGTGTGTAGGTTATTTAAATATGTCGGAGTATAATGGAAATCAAGTTTATCTTACTTTAAAAAGATGTATATGTAGAGGAAGTGTATTCTACTCTATCTCTCTTGTTTTATAAATAAGTTTTTGCACGAGAAAAGTGTTCACAGAGAAGGAAAAAATTATCTAATACAGAAAATAGTTTCTTACTTGCTCTCTAGATAAAATTAATTGTAAACAGCAAGTATATTAAATAGAATGAGCATCACTTTTGGGAACATTATATCTCGAAATTGACCCCCCAAAAAAAACTTTCAACAATAAACACTTTATCCTTAAAAAATATTTATGGATAATAATAATATATAATTTCTTATTGTAAATGTTCTCAGGGATACTAATAACACACATGCAAGTAAACATCGAATTCTAAATCTGCAAAATATGATAAAGAACATTAGTTTACATAAAAGTGTTTATGCTATATGATCAAATATTTCATTACTGCACAAAAGCAGAAAATAGCTGCGCAAAAATATGGAAATTCCACTACAGACAAATCATTGAACTCAACTTGAATATAGAGGACATTCTCCTCCTAATGCAGTTGGGTTATTTGATTTCTTTTGAGGCAGACGATTGGAGCCAACTAAATGTTTTTCTTGGAAGGAGGAAAATAAATCTTTAAACGAAAGTGCTACATGCAAATAATATTTGTAGAACGTGAACTATATAATTTTAACTGAATGCTTTGTGTTTTTTTAAATTGTTATTTATTGATGTCAAAAATTAATGACAGATTATTATCCAAAACAACTATAAGAGCAACCGTGAACATTTTAATTTTAAAATAATACTTTAATTTTGCAAAGTTTAAATAACTAATCTTTTCTATAACTCTACATACAAAGTTTGCAACTTTAAGTTTCTACTTGGTTCACACTATTTTATTGTACATTAGACAACTTATAGAAATAAAGTGTTGACTCTTATATAATAAAATCGCTTGAGAATCCAAATGCAAGTCTATAAAATTGTTGACTTATATTAGTGTAAAGTGTATGAATGTCTACAAAAATTTATCGTGTTTATTATTTATCACCGAAACATTGAAAATAAGATTAGCAAAATCTAAAAATAGGATCACAAAGTATGATTTATATAAATATAAATGGATAATCGGGTGTATTAATATATATGTTCATTTTGAATTTACACAGCCTACTATCAATTTGCTACTTAACCATCTTTATCTTTCAATAACTAGTCTTTTATTACTTTTTTTTTTAATACTAAATTAGTTTTGTTATTTTAGAATTAAAAATTTTAAAGGATTTTTTTAAATAAACTTATCTTTATTAATTTGTTTTACAATAAACGATTAATTAAAGAAATATTATTTAAATTTGTATATCTTGCTTAAAAAAAGAATGTTTTTACTCTTTAGAAAAAATAAAATATGGTTAAATATAAATAAAAAGTTGCACAACATACAAAAGTTACTTATAATTTAAAAACTGTTTAGTGTTGGCATAGGTTTTAAGTTTTTATATTCTATTCTATCTTTTGAAGCAGCAAAACAAAGCATTTAATTGAATAACAACGTTTTTATTGAAACATAGATGTTTTTGAGGTCAAATCTTGTTTAAATCATCTTGTTATATAATTAGTTCTCCTTGACTATGTGAAATATTCTACATGGTTGTCCATACTTTTTAGTACATATTTAAAACTTCTTTATAAATTAATCTAGTATGCGTTTCCTACACTCTTTATAAATAGCAATGCACTAAAGGAAATAACATAGATAACATTAGCTGACTAAACGCAAAACAATTATATCAGTCGAATAATTAATTCCCCAGGTACTAACACACAGGTATGGAAGTTATATTTTCAGAAATAGTTTGTGAAACAGCATGTACAGTTAGTTATACACATACCATATACGTATAGATATTATAAGATGGTAATTTGTCACGCTGTTTGAAACTAATTTTATTTTTAATTTTATATTTCTTTTGTTAGGTTCACAAATACGTAGATAACATTGTTCGTTCACAAGAATAAATTTCAATAATTTTACCAATACTTACATTAATCTATTAAGTCAAGGAAATTGATATTAACTTTAGTGAACAATGGATTTGTATTCTTTTAAAAAATATTTGAAAGAAAATTTAATCTTATATATTAGTAAACTGACACAAATATTTAAACCAGTTTTGTTTTTAGCAAAATGTGAAGCTAGATATGGTTATTTCACCATGTTATAACGAAATATTTTGTGGAAACACTATTATTCATTATTTAAATATTTTACAAACCAGTTGTGTTTTGCCACATGAATGAGGAGGCAGACGGCACTTGATGTGGCTAACATAATATGACTAAAGTGCACATTTAAAGCTTGGAAACTGCCACTTGCAGTACGGTAGTAAAAGATAGAACTAAATGAGCATACTTAACCAACTGGTTAATTTACACTGATAATTTCAGACACAGAATTTGTTTAGATATCAAGTTATTTTTAAACGTTCCACTACTCACATAGATGTGTTAATGGTTCCTTCATTTACATTATCATTTTATTTAGCACATTTAAATTACTAGAAACGGTTACAAGCATCATACAGTCATACTAACAACCATCATATTCTTTACTTTTTTCTTATCCATTGTTAAATCAATTTATTTATTCACATGATAATATTAATCACTAACTAATGTTTCCCTAATGATATCTCTTTTTTTTTAAATAGCGTTAGTTTTTTCAGGAATTTAGGAATTTCAATTTTGTAAAATTGACATGAATAACTATTTTCCTTATACAGTTTGATAATATGGAATTTGAATATTTTCCAAAAAGGAAATTTTTAAAAATTAAATATCAAGTTATTGACCTAAAACTATATGACACAAAATACAAAACTTTAGAACATAATGGCTAACTATGAATACACAACTAACACAAAATAAATATTTTAAATAACATGAATCGATTAAAATAATATAAAACATAAACTAACAAAACATAAAATTAAAACATTTAGAGATAAAACTAATTCCAATAATTTGTCTTACCTCGTCAACACTATTATATTGTTAAACTAATTAAAATAAAGATAATTTATTTCTTAAAATTTAATTAACTCAAGTTCCTCAT
>JAGFPH010004689.1:54615-70171 GCA_018207615.1 Philaenus spumarius
TCAAACGCGTTTCAACGACAAAGTCGCCATCCTCAGTGATAAAGCTATAAAAGCTAAAGTACAACTCAGTACTTTGTACTGAGCCAAAGTGAGTTGTACTTTGGCTTTTGTAGCTTTATCACTGAGGATGGCGACTTTGTCGTTGAAACGCGTTTGATTTATTAAACGTATTTGTTGTGAGATTGTGTGTTATTGTTTTATTTCATCTATATTGTTCTCACAAGTCCAGCTCATTATTTACTTATACACTATAAAAACAAGTTTTTAACTTTTACACGGAAACGGTGATCATCATGCATGATGGTTCACTGTGGAAGCTAAGTGCACACACTGTATATTATTATACAATCCTGGAGGCTAGAAGTACAAAAATGTTTAAGAACTGCAGCTGAAAGATTAACATATTTAATTAAATATTGCAATTGCATATTAATTGCATATGACACATTTAGGACTGTAGCAACCTTGTGTGTATATTGTTATATTTCAACATTGTTAAGAGAAAGCAAACAATGTTAAACTAAAAGGTGAAATACAATTAGTTACACCACATTGTACAGATTTCCTACGATGCTTTGTCCTATAAATCAGAGGAAATATCTCCATTCAAAGTTAGTACTACCTTCTAATCCATGCACAATTTGAAATCCTTATGTTATGTTGAGATAGTAACATAAGGTTAAGTATGGCTTTGTTAATAAACTTACATAAGATATAGTTCTTATAAATACAGTTTTCAATAGATAATGTAATATTTGCGTGTATAATCTGTTTCAAAAGAAACTGGACTAACTATAAAACAATCACGAAGAACGTATAAACAAAATTCTATTTATTTCAGCATTTAAAATAATGTTAAATTTACAGGTAAATACTAAATATGTATTGCAGTTCAACATGAACAAATAGTAAAAAAATAGTTACTCTAAAGTTTACCGTTTAACTCTGCTATAAGATTTAGGCACACAACAGCTTTCTAAACGTTTCTAAGAATTATCTACTTAAGGGGGCGCTTTCCTTCCCGCCATATTGAATCTGATTCCCATAAGAGCAATGCTACAGAATAAGTCATTTTTTTCCGTTAATTCGTGGAATAAATTTAAAAATTTGGTTTCATTTTGAAGTACTGTCATATGCGGATGTTGATTGCCGAATCCATTTTCAGAAACCGTTTTATTGTTTTCATAAACGTATGATATAAATAGTAAAAAATAGTAAACTTTATTAATTTTTTTCTCAGTTGCAAAAAGAGATATTGCAAAAATCCTTAGCAATCAACACCCACAATCTATTTGACTTTAAGAAAAAATATACAGCTTTCGTTTTTTAACAAAAACAGCACAAAAATATGCTTAATAGTGAAGGTATGTTTTGGTTATTTAACATTGAAATTGGTACCCAATATCGTAGTTTTGAATGTGGAGAGCCGAGCCTTAAGTGTCTGCTCCATCCAGTAAACGAGAAATCAACAGGAAACGCTAGGGTCTCTCACTATATCCCTATCTAAACAGTGCAATTTCTTGCGCTGACATTGCCTCATTTCAAACCATTTTATAAGTCTATCTTTTGTAATTGAGTGTTGAAAAAAAACAGAATATTCTTTATAAAATTTCGGATCCGGCTTGCAAATTATTTTTCATTATTATTTTTTTATTGTGTTAGGAAAAAAATTTAAACTTTGTACTCACAAAATGTCAATTACATAACAAATTTAAAACAAAATGTAAATTGCAAGTCGGATGCATATTGTGACTGTGCTTAAAATGAGACCTTGCAAACAATTTTATGATAAAAAGTAAACGAAATAAATGGTTTGAAATTTAACATTGCTCTTATGGGATAAAAATCCAAGATGGCCGCCACTACAGCAAACCCTTAAACATTTTTATTTAGTAATGATGCATTTGTAATATGACAAGTATGTATCGTTGGACACTGCTGAAAAGTCCTTATTAGATTATTACCAAATTAACTTAGTACAATTACGTTATTTAAACATTCATAAAACATTTCCAGTGCATTCTCCAAGAGTATTGGAGATTTTTTTTAAAGTAAAGATTGGTCTTCATGTCGCATTATTCATTTCCATCACCTATTTAAATTTAAATATTTTGTAAAACAGTTTATATCATTTAGGATTTTATCATATTTTAACAATAGTATATTCTATTTGGACACAGGAATCCATACTAACAATACCTTGCAACAAAATACCTTTTCCAAAAAATCTTTACTAAAAGCTCCAGAAAATGGGAAATATTAATAATTGCATACCACAAATATTCAAAAATAGCAGTTTTCGCTTATGAAGCTCACTTCCGGGTTTACATTTTTTTTTAGATTAATCATTTTGTAAGCAAATTATTTTAAAAATGGAATATTTGTATGGTGATTTGTTCTTAATCGAATTGGTAGTTAGTGACAGAATGCTACGGGTTAAATAAATTATATCCGTAATATGTACACAAACTGTAAACGTAAACTTTTTAAAGGTAAATATGAGAATAATCTGATCACAGTATTAACGAGAAAAGCTTTAGTACAGAATTTAATGGTATTATTTTTATCAGAATTATCACACCAAGTAAACATAAAATGTATTGTACGTAGCCAGCTAAGCGAAACCTCAAAAACTTGTTTCTTTAAAAGAATGGTACAACATACATTTAATGGGTTTCGGTTACCAAGGGCAAATAAGTCCGACTTATAAATAATTATGGAGAACCTTTAATAAGAAAGAAGTCGCGGCACTGCCGACAGAAGTGAAAACTGTAATGAATATAAATCGTTGGTCATATTGGTTTAATCTGAAATATGATTATTTTAACACTACCAAGTAAACTATTGTAATACAACTTACAAAATGAGGATGCACTACACAATTCCATTTCAAATGTATTACCTAGTAAACTATTTCAACTCAACTTACAAAACGAGGAAGCACAATGCCCATTTCAGAGGTATTACCAAGTACTGTACACTATTTAAACACAACATACAAAATAAGGAAGCGCAATGTCCATTTCAGAGGTATTACCAAGTAAAATATATACTCTGCTTTATATACATGTGTACTATATATAGTATAGCGTGACGGAATAGAGCGTGATGGAAAAATGAGTGACATTAGAATCTGATTCACCACCCGCAAAGTGTTTTGGACGCGATGCGCCTATATAGAAGTTTTAACTAAGGGACTACCGACTACGGGATGTGGATTGTGGATACTACTGCATTGAATATTGTTGTGTGCAATTAAAAGGACGTAAAGTGGCGAATGATTATGTCTTAAGTTTTTTTTTTTTAATTTTATAACTTACAGATAACTTAAGTTTTGCCTGTCACAAAAATACGGTATTAGAAATAATTTTATGAAAACATTTCCTTGTATGCGTTTAATGGAGACTAACTTCGAATTTCAGCTACTTAAAAACACATCTAAGAAACCTACATTAATAAAAAGGGTCCTGTTTCAATTTATAAATAATGTCATTAAATTCATCAAAATAGTTCAATTCTTACATAGGTATTAAATCGAAATAGTTTTGATATAATAAGTAGAAGTACACTGTGCACCTATTAGATAGCGTAATTGGGTGTGGAGACAAACAGTCACAAATTGAGCCCAAGATATCAAAGTGAAATGTAAACTAATAAATCATAGTTAGATATGCTTATAGAGAGATTACGTTTGTTGGTGTAATTGGAACCCGTGTTTAGTAGTGTAATTATGGAAGCATGTCATTGCATTTAAGATAAACTTATTTCACACAGATATACTTTACTTGTCTCTTTGATAAAAATTTATTGCGATCTTAAAAATATATAAAGAAGAAATCTTTATATATTTTGGTAACGTAAAATTATATTATATAACTAAACATTGTGAATCTAGTATAGAAAATTTACTAAGAACTATAAAATTGTATTAAACAAATTTGTTTATTGGAATGCATTAGTATACAATGTTTGTGCGATAATTGCCGATGACAGGTTTGTGCTATCGGACCAACAATCTTCCACCATGTATATGTAAAAATATATACAGGGTGTAG
This sequence comes from Philaenus spumarius, assembly GCA_018207615.1. Lineage (NCBI taxonomy): Eukaryota > Metazoa > Arthropoda > Insecta > Hemiptera > Aphrophoridae > Philaenus > Philaenus spumarius. Next base: position 58,671 of record JAGFPH010004689.1, read on the forward strand.
AAAAGGTCTGGCACCGGTTTAATATTTCATATAGGCTATACAAAAATTTGAAGGTAGATGTGTTTTAGGAACCTATATTTTATGTAAAAATACTATTTTATTAAGATTTCAAAAACATTATCCACCATCTTGGATCCGCCATATTGAATGTAACTTTTATTTTTTTAAATTAGAAGGTGGTCATATGATACATCATTTCAATGTAGAATTTCAAGAGAAAACCAACTGTGAAATTTGCACATCCATATCTCCATCGGCCAAAAACAACGAAATCGTGTTTTCCGATTTTGTTCCATTTTGCTGTACTATTTAATTATTATTCTTTTTGCATTTCGAATTAAATAAGATTTCAAACGATATTTGGGAGTAATTACAAATTTTGAGTTACAGCCATTTTTTTCAAAATTGATTTTGAGTGGTTCAACTATATACAGTTGTGTGGCATATCGTTTGAAAGCTTATTTAATTCTGAATATAAGCTTAAAATAATATTACTGAAAAATGGGGCAAAATCGGAAAACAAGATTTCATAGTTTTTTGGCCGCCATTGTTAATCGGTTAAAGATATAGATGTGAACATTTCATCGATGGTTTTCTCTTAAATTCTAAATCGGAATAATGTAACACATGACTACCTTCCCATTTAAAAAAATCAAAGTTACATTCAAAATGGAGGATAATTTTTTTGAAATCTTTATAAAATAGTATTTTTACATAGAGTGGGTTCCTTAATCACATCTACCTTCAAATTTTGTTTATATACGAAATATTAAACAGGTGCCAAACTTTTTTTACACCCTGTTAGTATATAAGTACTCTAATAATGTAAATCAGTAAACTTACCATATGGCCTGAACACAATGAATATGCTGAAGACAAAATTTTGACCACTCTTGGTGCAAAGTTAAAGGAGGAACTTTGCAAAGTTCGTGCACTCTTGGTGAACACTCCTTTTGCAACTGTTACAATAATTACAGCTACATTGAAGTACTGATTACAAATACGGTTTCCAGTTACAGTAAGCCCAGCCAGCTGCGCGTGCGGGCTTCAGAGCAGGCGGGTGGGCTGGAGGCGAGGCGGGGGTACATTTGTAAAAACATCAGCCGCGCCGTAGGGACTTTTTATTACAAGTCAAGCATACAAAAATAAATATGTTAGTGTAATATAAGGTAAAAATTATTATTACAAGCTAAGTACGGTATGATATTTTTGATAAAAACTGTACATGTGAAAAAATACATTGACAATGTCCGTTAGCGGGCAGACCAACAAACACAGCTGGGCAGTTTCACGAAATATTTTGACTTGTATTCAAATCATGATTGCGACTGACAGAGTGCTCCTACAAAAAAGTTTTTTAAATAAAATTTTAGTTCGTTTTATAATCTAAAACTTTCACGCTGATGAAATTTTCCTGACTAAGAAACAAAACAAAATCCCCGCAGGTCGTAATTTTGTCATATTTGGAAGATTAAAACTTACTTTGACATTATTTTTGTATTACAAATTAAATACTTGCTATAAATTAAATGTATTTATACCTTATGAACTGTTAGGGTCTACGTAAACGAAATACAAAAATTCAGATGTTTCTATCAACATTAAGTCATTATAATCATAGATCATGAATAAGGTTATCCAAATACAATGGTATAATCGTGGTGTAAATAAAGTCGTGTACAGTATAGTTAGACGCGGTACACTGGTAGAATGTCTGCAGGACGGCTAGTATAGGCCCTACTGGTTGCCGCGCTCATAGCTGGCTTGGGCCTACTGTACGATACTCCCATTTACTTTGATAATATCTGTAATATACAGACATAAATAACAAGTTAAATGTAGAACATTACTTGAATATGTGAAGTTACACTGGGCACTCATTAAATTTAACACATATAGCTATATTCACGTTCGAAGTCTGACTACACCGTAAGTTCACGCGGTCTAGCGACACAAATGTTACACATCGCTATACCATAAAGTCGTTTCCAAATATCCACGCATGCGTAGAGTGACCTCGGCCAGACATCTTAACGGAATAGGTGGTCACCATGCAAGGTTATGAACCATGCATATTGAGCACCTTTTCAGTGTCAATGTTAAAAACTGGTAGTGTTTTTGTTTAAGGGGCTCCGGAGCGCTTTATATCGGCAATGTTAAAAATACAATATTTAAGGAACATTTTCTCAAAAACTACTGGATCAAAATTAATAAAATTGTATCACTGTGTTAGTACTACTTAAAAAAAAATCATTATGTTCGATAGATTTTGATAAAATGTTCCTTTTGTGAATAAAATATATGATTTCCGGAAAACATGTTTAAAGTTTTACTTACATATTTAATTCATACCAGCTCTAAATGCAGGGTTGTCATCAGCTGAATATGATCAAAGACTGTATAATCAGGTTAGGCACTACAGAAAAAGCTAAATATCCCTACCAAAATGAAAATTTCCATCATAGGCGGCAATTTTAATTATTTTAAAATTGGATAAATCATATCAAATTTTTAAGAATATGGTACAAAATTTGTCTTATTCTCATGTGACATACGAACCAAAAAACGTATTTTTACCCACTTAGAGTTGAGATATAATAATAAATTTAGGTTTCTTTTAAAGCTAAGTTAAAGCTAAGCAATAATAAGCAATAAAAAATAAAAAAAATAATAAAAAACTTTAGGTGCTCCGGAGCCCCTTAAGTGTTTTTATAGTATGTGTTTGGTATATTTATTTAACAATTTGACTGTGTTTGAACATCTGACGATGACATCATATATTTGACGAAACTGGTAATGAGAAAAAACATAACAAACTAGGATTGTGACGGACCATATAAGGTGATAAAAAACTTTAAAGAAAATGTCATTATAAACTTTATTTCATTTGCAATATATACATATATATTTTTTATTTCGTTCCTTTTGTATTGCATTATTTTCCCGCCGACGCCAGAATACGGCGCCTGCGTTGTCAGTAGTCTAAAGATTTACTAGTATATACTGCGGTAATAGAATAAGTTAACCATTACTTTCAGCAATTATTTTTTCTTTCTGCTAAATAAAAATAAAAACATATCAACTACAGTATTATGGACACAACTTTCATTGTCTTGCCTTTACATTTAGCCAATAGTTTTAGAGAAAAGTTCCAGCCAGTATAGACTGTCTTTGTACGATTTAGGTTTAATAACTAATACTAATATATCGACTATTTAGGGCATCTTGGAACTTCCGAAAGTTACTCAGGGAGCCTAAGATCTCTCAGGCTAATATCGCTCTAGAAGGGTGATTGACACTCACTCCGTTGTATTTAATTATACTAGTCATTTTGAAAACAAATCATTTAACAGTAGGAAGGAGAATTTTCAACAGATGGTATTTTTAACCAAGGAAAGTTCTTTGTTCTTTATTATAAAGTTATGTTTTACGTTAACTATTTTGAACTATAGTACACTTTTTAGTACAGCAAAATGGGGAAAAACCATCAATCCAGTTTTAGGAATATTAGGCTACAATTAGTATAACGGAAAATGTATATAATAATTACATACGCTAATATCTAGACTTCTTAAATACATCTTTTTTGACAAGGAAATAAAACAACAAACATGAACTTAGACAACCATGCATTTTGTATTAATTGTGGGAAAAGGTACATTACCTGAATCCAGTTACAGCAGTAAATCCAAAGAATAATTTTTCTTTTCTTTAATCCATATACTTTTTACATCAAAGTAAAATCTGTTACATTCTGGACGAAATCTTGCATACGAAAATGAATATATCATAATGTAAATACAGTACTGTTGTCGTTTTCGAGATCCCTATATTCCTTTTTAGATACATCGGTCGTTTGTATGTCGATTTGTTTTCTCTTGTGATTCAAGATTCTTACGAGATTCATATACTGGCTAATATATATATATAATATTTAAATATTACTTTTATAAACTCTCATAATGTTTATGGTGTATTCCTGCATAAGTCAAGCAACTGTAAAAGATTAATCTCAGTAGATTACGTGATTTTGACAACTGTTTATAAAAATACAATTTAGTGAATCTTTATATAGCCTACTTTTAGCTGGTTTATATTAGAGCATAATACTAAAATAGTTTTTATTTTTACCAAGGTATTATATTAACTATTGTTGCATAAACGTATCTATACAGGTAGGCTACTCATATGTTTATGAATTAGTGACACAATTAAAAATTACGAATTATGATAAGCTACAATTAATTTATACGTGCACTTTACTAAAGGTATATTAAATTCAGTTGTAAAATTATATTGTGGTATTAACACGTTTATTAATTTCAATACACTCAGTATAGAGTGAGGACACAGCATTTCCAACATAACATAGCACTATACTGGTAATAACAGCTGCTTGCATCATACACAGAACGCCAATATATTATTAGCTCAAAGGTATTGCACTGATATTGGTTCAATAATCTGTTTGCTGTTGTCATGGATACGATAACAAGACTACCATGCTCGGACATCTTACTTCTAAGCTGCAGATATCTCGTAAGAATCTTGTTACATAAAAGAAAACGAACCGACATACATAACGACCAATTTATTTAAAAAGGAAGATAAGGATTTCGAAAACGTCAACAGTATTTATATACATTTTCGTATGCAAGATTTCTTTCAGAATGTAACAGATTTGACTTTGATGTAAACAGTAGAGTAAAAGTATATGGACTAAAGAAAATAAATATTAATCAATGAATTTACTACTGTGCTATAGCTTGTATGTTTGTAAGAAAGTTGTTTACGTATGTCGTTTTTAATGTACCTTTTCAAACAATTAATACAAAATGGATGTAGGCCTATATGTTTATATTTGTTATGTCAAAAAATATGTATTTAACAAAAAATTATTATAAAGTAGTTTTAAATCTAAAATCTTATAAAGACCTAACAAGTAATTTATCTCAAATAAAACATTTAAAATACAATAAATTTAAGATGTAATCAATGTAATAATCAAATTGTACAATGTATTGTGGTTTTGCAAAAAATAATAAGTGCTCGGTAGGAAAATCTACTTTTTATTTATTTGTTTTTTGGTATATAAACTTGTTTTAACTTCTACATATTATACAGTGTGAAGAAGTTATGTTATAAATGTATGAGACCTAGGTTGTTTGAAGGGTAAGTAAAGTACAGACGTGTGTTTTAACTTCTACATATTATAGAGTGTGAAGGAGTTATGTTGTAAATGTATGAGACCAACGTTGTTTGAAGTTTAAGTAAAGTACAGACGTGTGTTTGATCGTCAAAAATGGTCTCTCACCCACAAATTCGTAATCTGCTAAAAAAGGTAACGTAAAAATTAACCTAAGCCGTATATAAGACAAAATGTGTCACACCATTTCCAAAATAGTTAGACTTTCAAGAAAATACCAGCCATTTTCTAACTTCTGTATCTAATTTTTAGTTGTGTTCACTGATCCCCAAACACTCAGTTTCACCCATAAATGCTTTGGAGAAGCTAGATATTAGCATATGAAATTGAAATTGTGTCTCCACTCTTTTTTTGCACATTATGTGATTTTTATAATAATTGAATTTAAAATAAATGTGTTTGATAACGCATGTTCTCAAAGCTAACTAGGTAAATATTATTATTCTAGCAGCTACACGTGGCACTACCCACAGACAAAAATAGTTGCATATTAATCTAAATTAAGCTTCAAATAAAATTCGAAAAACCTCAGTTCACATTTATCTGCCCCATGTATCCCGTATGGTGACTTTCGTCAAAATATAATTTGTTTTCCAAATTAGGCATACACAATAATTAACTGTGTAATAATAATAATAATAATTAACATGGTAATCGCTAAAAACCACAAAATTCGTTAGTCTTCACACATAAATCGAAAATTAACATGAATTTAAATTTAATACTGATGTAATCTCGGGGAAGGCCCTCGGCTTGCCATGAGCATACTTTTAGTTAAAACGCCTTTTGAAGTTATTATAGAGTACTGAAGTTAAAATGGATAAAATGTTGGTTTTGAAAAGGTTGTACTTAAAAGTTCATAATTTGCATTGATTATTGCATAATTTATTGTTCAATTATTCTAAAATGTTTATATAGACAGACTAAACGGAGTACAGAGTATTTTTATCTCTGTAATTCACTTCACTCAATTTAGGATACATTATAGAATAGTTTAAAAATTCACAATAATATCGATACACTTTGATAGTTAAGTAAGTTTGACCTACTTGTGAATAAGAAGTTTGATGTTGTTGACATAGAATCTAATTATACTTATTTTTGGTTATTGATGAATTTAATAGATGAGTGGTTTACTATTTGCATATTTGGATTAATTTAAACGTTTCCTGACTGTTTACCTTTCTATGGTTCAATAGTCTAAGCTATATCAGATTACTTACTTATACAGGTTAGGTTAGGTTATGTTGACATGCATTGGAATTAGAAGTGAATATAGGTCAAGTATTTTTACTTGTGTTTGTAGGCTATTTGAATTAGTATTTAAATGGAATATGGACTGTTATGTAATATATGTTATTCAAGTAACAAACTTAATATGTTTAGTCACACAATAGGCTATTACATTTAGCTATGGAAAATTAATAAATAAAATATTTGATTTGATATATTATGAATATAAAGTAAAATGTCTTGAGATAATTCATTAAAATTAATAAATACGGTTTTATTTTAAAAAATATTCATAAATTTACGTAAGATAACATAGATCGTTCAAATTGAATTAATTAAATTTCTCCTTACCATTTGTGTTGGTCGCTAAGAACCAAGCCAAAAAGTGCATGTTAAAGACTGAAAGTTTACAAAAAAAAAACCCTGAAGACAAAATACTTTCTGGATATAGTCACACTATAATTTTATTAAAAATACTTGTCAAAGAGTGCAACTTCATTAAAATATATATTCAGTAGCCTATTTACATAAATGATTTCTATAAATAACTTTAAAATACAAATTATTTAAAACAGATTTCCAAGCCAGTAAGTGTAAAGGAGAAAATTACCTTAACAATAAGCTATTTCTTGTTACTTTTGTCATAATTGGATCACTTGTGACTATGGTGTTTTAGCGCCTGTGCTTCTAGTGTTTGCATGATTTTATCAAACGTCTCAACTATACAAATAAATATAAACGTTCGAGTTCATACATGTCGACGTTAACTAATGTGGAGTATTTATTTTATTTTTGTTTGAAATTGTATCTTTATCTTTATTTATCAAACTTTCTACCAAAAATGATGATTTAATAATTACATTTTTTAAAGAAACTTAATTTAAACAACATTAAATATACTGACAGAGTCAACACTATTAGTTAGACAAATCTATTTTATTATAATTTAACAGTTTTTGTTAGTATAATTTATTACTTAAATATCTTAGTAGGAGATGCGTGATCATTCATAGTTCTTATATGAAACAAAAAGGAAGTATTGGGGCAACTTGTAAAATTGGGTGTTACAGGTGTTACAAAAAGGTTGGGCTGGCTATGCAGATTCAGATTCTACATGCAAAAATAAGTCGAAAATGTAGTATTTTTTCGACTTTGGCTTAGTTTAGCCGTAGTCCGCCATTTTGTTTTTTTACAAAAACTCACTGTAACTCTGGAATAGATAAGATATCGAGTTCAAATTTGGAATAAGCATATTATATGTTACGATTAACAAGTGTAACAAACGCAAATAATTTATTTTTATTATTTTCAAAATGGCGGCCGTTAAAAATTTGTAACGTGAAATATCTTGAAAACCGTTATTTTTACAAAAAATGTACAAGAGGCAAGATATTTTCCTTTTTTAACGACGGACTAAATGTTTTTTTTTTTAGTTTAAGAAGGTCAAAGGATAACTGAGTTATCGAAAAAAAACTAAAAACATAATTTCTTGGTAATTGTCTACAAAAATTAGCCTAAATCCATAATTTTTTTAAATTCAACAATTAATTTTTTGAGTTCTTTTTGTAGCAGTCTATGCAGATTGAGAATCTACATGCAAAAATAAGTCGAAAATGTTGTATAACATTTATTCGATGTCGGCTTAGTTTAGCCGTAATCCGCCATTTTGTATTTAAAAAAAAATAATAACTCAAAAGCCCTTTCTGATATTTTTATGAAATTTGGTATACACTTTATCTCTGTAGCTATAGACATTTTTCAAAAATATCTTTGATCAGATTCATCAAATTTATAATGGCGGCCATTTTAAATTTTATAAGTCAAATTCCATGAAAACCAGCTACTAAAACAAAATTGTACTAGACACTAAATTTGAAACCCTTTTCATTTTAAATCAAATAAATTTGCAATAAAACTTAAATTAAAATTGAACAATTTGGAGTTTTTCTAGTCCCTAGTTTTAATGGAACTTTCATTTGAAATTGTTAAATGGTCGCCATTTTGATATTTATTAACCAATTTTTGCAATTAAAATGTCATTTGATTTGAAATGAAAAGGGTTTTGAATTTAGTGTAATTTTGAAATTAAAAAAATGATGGTTTTAGGCTAATTTTTGTTGTTGTAGACAATTACAAAGAAATTATGTTTTTAGTTTTTTGTCGATAAATCGGTTATCCTTTGACCTACTGAAACTAAAAAAAAAAAATTGTCCGTTGTTAAAAAAGGAAAATATTTTGCCTCTTGTACATTTTTTGTAAAGTTAACGGTTTTCAAGATATTCCACGTTAAAAATTTGTAACGTCCGCCATTTTGAAAATTATAAAAATAAATTCTTCGCGTTTGTTACACTTGTTAATCGTAACATATAAAATGCTTATTCCAAATTTGAACTCGATATCTTGTCTATTCCAGAGTTACAGTGAGTTTTTGTAAAAAACAAAATGGCGGATTACGGCTAAACTAAGCCGAAATCGAAAAAATACTACATTTTCGACTTATTTTTGCATGTAGAATCTGAATCTGCATAGCCAGCCCACCTTTTTGTAACACCCTGTATAATTAGTGTCGTTAAAATTGAATAAACATTGAATCATGCTTTTTTCTGCAATCACATTGTTTTTTGTTTCCCCAAATTCACATTTCAGTTAATCTATTGTCACAAACGAGATCTTAAATGAATCTAAATCATAAATGAATCTATAAAGTTATCTAAATAAATTTGAGCATAAGCTATTTGTTTCTCCTTCAATTCAATTTTTAAAATTACCTTTAATTGCTAGTGTGATGAGATAAGTTATTTTTATATTGAATTAGATGTTTAAAAAATTGATTTGAAATATAAATTGTTTAATCAAACTACTCTCATACTGAAACATTTTAGTATAGTTCTTCATTTAATTTAAATGGTTGTATTCTAAATACACAATGCTGGTGGAAATAATTAACAATATATAAAAGGAAATTATCTTAATTAAAACCTTTTCATTCCCATTGTTACATTTAGTTACACACTAAATACTCGTAATAATTTTAGATACATTCACTTACAAATTTTAATAAATTATAAATACACAATGCTAGTAAAAATAATTATTAATATACGAGTATAAATGCACGAGGAACAATGATGAGACCTTTTGAATCCTATTGTTACATTTAGTTTTGTTTGATAGAAACAAAAGGACGCAATTTCATTTATTTAGTTTTGTTTATGATTGAAAAATATCTCATATTTTATTCTGATAAATATTCTTCTTCAATAAAATATATGCATTACGCCCAGATTTTACTAGCTCTAAGAAATGTATTCGTATTTTTAAGTAACTATCTTGCTAAATTCATTCTTTGCATCTACAGTATTGCATCTCATAGTATCATAAAATCCGTATTTATATAAAATATTACTAATTTTCTCTATAATTTATGTACCACATCTTTAATTTACATATTTGTTAATTAAATTAATCAACGCGGGTCTAATGAGGATTACAAATTAGTAACATATTTTCAGTTTAAAAATACATCAACACTATTTGTAGCTTGTAGGAACCCGTTTTTTTAAATATTTATCTGATGGCATATAATTTATTTTGACTAACACTTGAGACTGTTCCTCTATTTTAAGCAATCTTTTAATTTAAATAACTTCATAAATCTAGTGGTAAATTTGGGAGTTGACTTACAATCAACTCTATGGTAGGTTACTATTCTAACTATTAGAAAAAAGCTATACGGCTTATGGCAGGTCTTAAAAAAGCTGAGTCATGTGGGGTTGCTTTTAAAGATCTTGGAGTTCTTACACTTCCGAGTATATATATATTTGAGGTGATACTCTACTTTAAATTTAAATGTGATCATATCCAAAATAAAGATATACACAGTTATAGTACCAGGCAAGCTAATAATTATCGTGCTAGACAGCACAGACTAAATCTATACAGCAAACTTCCTGCACAAGCTGGTGCTAGACTGATAAGTAAGCTCCCACAGAGCATTAAAAATTTGCAGCATTTTTTACCCTTTAAAAACTGCCTTAGACAGCTACTTTTGTCTAGATCTTTCTACTCTGTGGAGGAGTTCAGCAACAAACTGTAGCCGGCATTGAAATCATGGATGTATTCTCCAATTTTAAATTAAATGTTAGTTGTAGTTTATTTGATTGTTTTAAAATATTTGTTATATGTTTTTAATTGTTCAAAACGAGATTGGTATAAAATTGTTATAAGTTGTAGTATTTAAATCAACTATTCTATTTAAATTATGAATATTATATTTTTAGTTTAATTTTAAATTTTATTGCTTGTTCCCCGCTTTAATAGTTACGATTTCTTATCTTTGTGTAATTGTGTTTTAAATTATTTGTTAACTTATATGTTTTTAATTGTTCGGGTGGTGATGTTTATAAAATTGTTATATGTTGTAGTATTTATACTAATTATTCTATTTGAATTATGAATATATATTTTTATCAATTATTGTAATATATAAAAATGTTAATTTATATTGGACGGAGCCTGTGCATAAAAATGTCTTTTGGCTTTAATAAAAATGAAATGAAAATGAAATGAAAAATTCTCGTATGATTATATCTGTACTAAAATAAAGTCTTGATTATGAATTCAAAATTAAACTTGACGACCTTACTACGCTCTTTTTCTGGATCATTTAACATTAGAAAGAAGATTATTCTGAACGTTGTGTTAATATAAATAGATATTCTAAGCTTTTACAAAAAAAAAGCAAGTAAAACATTATATCACTTACAGAACTTTTTGAAATAATTGTTTAAAAACATAAAGTTTTATTATTCACGAATTACACTTTGTTGGTAAACTGTAAGTTTCCATTTATCGAACAACTAGAGTGGCATGCAGTTCTAGACTTTAATTTTATATTTTACATAATTCATTATTAATTAAACTTTCATACTTGCACACTACTTACAAAATAACTTACTAACCTAACAAAACATAACATTTCACTAAACCGGCATACAAATCAATATGATTTATTTAGCCTTTAAAAGTTACTTTTCCATTGTTATAAAATTTGCCTTTAAAG